>CAXKVY010006938.1:0-11934 GCA_964058915.1 Tetropium fuscum | reverse complement strand
TGCGCTGAATAATATTACAGAATGCCAATATGCAACCAGCACTCTCTTCAGTATAGTACAGTACAATATCTTATACCAATTTTTTTAATTGGCGATTTTTTATTGGATTTCTTTGTGCCCCCTGTACCCTGTAAGTCGATAATTTTGTGAAAATCGTAAATTCCCAGGAGGAAGTTATTTAGAGTACGAAAAAATGGTACCAGATAAAATAGAAGCTGATATTTTACAGAAGTAATGAACATCTACACTATCCTGTTAGCATTCGCAGACTCTTTCCCCGGAATGCAATAAAATCCGTAGAATTAAATCCTAAAATTTGAATATAAACTTTTTCTCTCCCCGGAGATGTAACCTTATCAGAAATATCCCGGAACTACATAAACTGGCACTGAAATATTTGGGGCCAATTTACATGAAATAAATTAGCTGAAGCATCTTCCGTCGCTCGGGGTGAATGATTAAAAGTAAAATTGAACGAAATGTCACATTTCGAAAACTTAATTAAGCGGAAGATGCTATCTGTGCACCCAGAATTTAAAGTGACCGCGTAATTGGAACTTTGGTTTCATTTAAATGGCGTCCGTTGCAGCCTGCAGACTTCAACGTGCCATTCGATTACAGGATATTACTTTTCTTACTTTATATTCATAGAAAAGAACTATCCCACCAAGGTATAATAATGACTATGTCGCATAAATTATTTCTAATTGAGATACAGACCCCTAAAAATCCATATGTCAAAGGTTCCGGACGAACCTGACCTACCCTAAAAATTTTACACGGGTGGTCCTAAATGCGATTCGAAAATCTGATGTGAGAAAAGATATATAGATAAGGTTCCATGCATGATAAAACCAACTCAAGATTATTTATTACTTAATAAAGAAGATAGATTAAAGAACGTGAAGAAGTGGGTCTATGACTTCAGGCCTCAAGGGTACTTGTCTAGAGTCGTCTCCAGTAAAACCCTGTTTAATAGGGTTGTAATATTAATACAGTGAATCTCCAAAAGCATATTTTCAAGGTGCTATAGGTAACGCTAGGTAACACATTTCCTGCATTAATGAACAAATTAAATTAAATGACATTTACCTTGTTTTTAAGGGTTTTTCTCTGATATGTCCTGTAGAATACAGGTCTGCTAACGGCTTAGAAAAATTATCCAGCGTCTCAATATCAGGGCACAAATGTGTGCTACAGTGGCCGCCTAAAATATCCATTGTGGAGTAGGAAATAATTAAGGTAGAAAAGAAAGGATACTAAACACGTGCCATGTTTCATACCTAACCTCAAACTGTCGAAAATCCAAAAAGTGGTTTCTCCATCCACATCACACCAAAATATTAATCATAACCAAAAACAATGTGTAGGAGACAATTGAATCGCTACAATGCAATTCCCTTATAGGATGATCTCGCATTATCATAAAATATTGCATCGAAGCACGACACAGCAGGTGACATGGCAAAATTCTAAAAGAAAGGGACCCCATTCATACCAATTTCATGCTCATAAAACTATTAGCGACTTTAACTATTTTGAAAAAGGTCATAGTCCTCCCATATCAGTTTGCAACTTCAGTAACTTTACTTAGTATTACTTAATTAATTAGTTCATTTACAAAAAGGTGTTAACAACAAATAACGAAATGGTTATAAATGATTAAGGAACTATGAAGACATCGTAGTGTGATAAATTATTTAAAAATAGGATGTAGTTCGGCCCGACATACTGACATCTAGTTTGTTTACTGACTTTCGGTCAGTAAGGCTGCGAGTTTAGACCAGAGCGTAGACTCGACTAATCACAGGAAAGGAAACTATCGAACCATTGATTATCGATATGGCTCATATAAATAAATCAATATAAAATCACAAATAAGTAAGAAGATATGAAATAATGAACTAACGATGAACATCTAGTCAGAAAGATAGTCACTTAAGTTTTACGCTTTCCAAAATCACATTAAAATAGCATCCGCATTCCGAAATAAGTCACTAAAAATTCTTAACAAGACTCCAAAATGAGACAGTAACAAGGTCAATACTAATGTCGTATACAACGAAAAACTGGAGTCCCCTCTCTTCCACCGCTTGTTACATCAGCCATTTTGATTTTAAAATGGCGGATTCATAAAGCTTTGAATCTTAGCTTAGCTATTATGTATCGCTTAGCTTATCTTTTGAAGCTTAGCTATTGTGTGGATTTCAATTATTTATTTTTTAATGAAAGACAATAATTGCTCTTGGCTTGCACAAAGCTTGGATTTATTACTTTTTTTGGAAAATCGTCTGAAAGTTTTGCTTAAATTGGAAAAAAACATATTCATATTAACTAAAGAAGACTTCATTATTCAAAACGTTCATTACAAAAAAGTTATTTAAGTGGTAGTCACTGGAGTAGTGTCTGTGAAATTTATATTTGTAATGAATTTTATTTGACGACGACGATGCTCTTCATCTTTTGTTGTTGGCTTAGAGATCCTATCGAAAAGACCTCGCCTTTAGAGTTATTACAAACATAATTATAATATATATATATATATATATATATATATATATATATATATATATATATATATATATATATATATATATATATATATATATATATATATATATATATATATATATATATATATATATATATAGTCTATATATATATATATATATATATATATATATATATATATATATATATATATATATATATATATATATATATATATTTATATATATATATATATATATATATATATATATATATATATATATATATATATATATATATATATATATATATATATATATATATATATATATATATATATATATATATATATATATATATATATATATATATATATATATATATATATATATATATATATATATATATACAGTTGTCCAAAGTAAATCGGTCAGGCACAAGCTGTACAAAAGTTGACTACCATCTAATACAAAAGTAGATGTATCTGTATCTGGTATATCAAAGGAAAAAAGGTACTGTGCTAGGTAAGATATTAAAGAAGCATTTTATCCCCTTATATCATACTGAAAAAATGTTTATAGATCATTTTCGTCTTTTATGATACATAATATTCTATTAAATAGCTGTTGTGGATTGTTCTCCGGTATATCTTGTCTAGTGGAAATACTTTTTATTTGATTCAGCGTCTGAACTTTAATCTTTATTTTTAAGTGAAATTCTGAGAATGGTTTGCCTGTCAGTTCGTGAAGAGATACAGAAGCTACATCGTACACTTTATTGCAGTTTTCGTGAGTACCGATATACGTTATCGCAGTTCTTGTGATACACCTTGATATTGAAGTTACATGGACAGGAACATCATAGAAGGACGAATGAATACTGTTCGAATCATGTTAATATGGTACTTAAGTTCTTAAGATTAGTCTTCACTTTAAACTCTATGTGTTCACGAGACTGAGTGGTTACTTGAGCGAAATCTTCTACTGCTGTACAAACCATTTCGCACACGGGTGTTGATTTAACCCATTTCGCAAGTGTACTTGGAGTGATACCTCCACCATGTGTTAGTCCTCCAGATATTTTTAATGAACGCAATTGGGACTATTTTTTCTTGGAAGTAAAAATCTCAACTAAAATTACTGTACTATAAGCTTGCTTCTAGTTGTTCGGACCAAGTCATTTATTTTTTATTATTAATGAGATTATTAATGAGCACTTTTTATTTATTTATGAACTTATATCTCAATGCAACATAATTTATTCCATAATGGGACACTTATAAAGTAGGTAATACTTCGTGACAGGCGTAGTCAAATGCACTAGTAGGATCAAAAAACATTTCGACAGGACCCTCCCTCGCGTCGAAAAAACCTCGCGTTTATATCTGTGAGATAATTATTTAAAATAAGGTTTACTGCAAAACAGTCAAATGTATCACCCCACAACGATTCAGACATATGGATTTATTTCTGTACTTACCATCCAATATTTCAATATCAGGAATATCAGGAAATGTTATCAATATATGAATCAAAATCAAATATAAATGAAACTAGTTTCATTGAAAAAACGCAAGCGTAAAGCGTACTGCATCAACCTCAAGATAGTTTGTACGATTCTGATTGTATAGGTATTGATTACACCAAAGCAGTCATCCGTTATACCTAGCACTGCTTCGGAAGGCTTTTTTACTGTTGCTATAAACCAACTATTCCCGATGCTACCCTCCCCCTGCCGATCTCCCGTCCTGATTCCCCCTTGTTCCCTAATTTTCATTACGGGAGTATTTTATTGTGGCGGTCTTTAACACTTGACTAAACTTCCATCTGAATTTTATTGTTTCTTACAGGAAGGAACTTACCGCTTCAGTGTGGATGGGGTGGGCGGCGAATAGCAGTCCGGCCATGGCGGCGAACGGCGGTCTGAGGCTAACCACGCACAGACACACCCGGGTAAACAGGATGCTGGCGGCTGCGTGCAGCAGGACGTTCGTCAAGTGAAACCACATCGGCTGTAGGCCGAAAAATAAATAGTTCGCCCTGGAAAAGAAAGAAAATTGCAAATAGAATAGTGCTCACAGGGAGTTTTAGTAGAGTGTGACGTGACTGGGATGAAGTGGAAGCGCCCCCGTTCTGTTTTATTCGGTTTTTATCTGGGACGTGAGCCGGCCTCATCGCCAACGCTCTTAAAATAACATTACCGCACTTTTTATCGGATCGATTACTGCGGTCATATTAATCTAACAGACAGCTAATATAAGTTACCGAATTGGACAGTTCTACTTAAGCAACTTATGCATAAGGTATATATATATATATATATATATATATATATATATATATATATATATATATATATATATATATATATATATATATATATATATATATATATATATATATATATATATATATATATATATATATATATATATATATATATATATATATATATATATATATATATATATATATATATATATATATATATATATATATATATATATATATATATATATATATATATATATATATATATATATATATATATATATATATATATATATATATATATATATATATATATATATATATATATATATATATATATATATATATATATATATATATATATATATATATATATATATATATATATATATATATATATATATATATATATATATATATATATATATATATATATATATATATATATATATATATATATATATATATATATATATATATATATATATATATATATATATATATATATATATATATATATATATATATATATATATATATATATATATATATATATATATATATATATATATATATATATATATATATATATATATATATATATATATATATATATATATATATATATATATATATATATATATATATATATATATATATATATATATATATATATATATATATATATATACCTTATGCATATACATATACCTTATGCTCTTTTATTACCTGGCCAAATCATTACCTTATTCCATGCAGAATTAGGTTATCTTATCTCAGTAGTCGGTTCTAGGACGATATGGCAATATTCTGGGCATTTGCTATCATAATATTCAGTACGCACATTTAAACAAGATGAAACATTATACAGATTTATTATAACTTATATCAATGCAGAAGAAAATGCATAAACATTTGCATAAGTATCTAATGGTTATCAAAATACAGTAGATTTAAGGAAAAGTAGTAATTATTATAATAAAATATATTTTTATTAATGGTAATTAAACAGAAATAGGGAAAGTAATTAATATACCAAGCTTTTAGAAATATGTAAAATCTTCATAAAAATAGATATTATTTTAGGGTAAAATAAAATGAGAAATATATTTATTTGAAAGCAGCTGTGTGTTTCTATATATATAATACCAAAGTATTATCTATATGTAATGTATGTAGGTAAAGATTTGTTATGTTCACTTTTGGTAATTAACAATTTGAGAATCCGAAATTTATTGTAGGTATATTTGACGGATAAATTGATTTTAGGCAGTCTCTACGCGTTCTCTTTAGCATGTGTTTAGAAATTCAGGTCGGCATATTACTTTCGTTAGTCGATTACATTCATTAATACTGACCCAGGGCATATAATTCTTTTCTCAGATTCTTTGTCATAGATTTACCACAAATATCTTAGTGCATATCTGTGTCGCTTTATTGTTTGGTGAGGTGAACATTGGCAGTTCTGTGACGCTAGCCAAGGTCGGAGATCTATGGTCTAATTTCATCGGGCGTTGGCCTCGACGTTTTCTTTTTAGCTGGACGCGTGAATGGCATAATAGTGTTCCAATGTGTTGAGTTTAAGTGATTTTCTTGGTTAAATAACGTATTATCTACGTTCGGATAGAATGGGATAATTGAGGGAAATTATTTTTCAAGTATTGGGATTTTGAGAATCTACACATACCACATTAGTGGGATTAAATAACTTTTATAAAAAAACCATTGAGGTAAGACATTTTGTTTTCTTGAAACCGCGTATTAATATTTTATTTTACCTACTTTGTGTTCTCTAGAGCCTGCGTTGCGTTGAACTACTTAGAGTTGATTGAGGGCTAAGCTAAGCTAAGCTAAGCTAAGCACAGCTAAGCTATCTTTTCGAAGCCGTTGTATAACTACTTAGTAAGTTTTACCAGATATATATTCACTTAACCTAACTTTTTTTACTTGTAACCAGAACTTGCTTATCGGTCTGTGTTACAGGGCGTTCTTGCTTTTCGGCGAGTGTAAGTCACACCACCTTTTCTTTGAACCATCCTTGTTTAACCACCTTTGGAAACACCTTTAGGACCACTTTGCAAGTCTATCGACCCCTGTACCGGCGTAGAGCTACAGGAGAGATCCACCTTACTGGAAGACGAGAGATCCACCTTACTACGTTGCATATCGCAGCCAAGCCTAGTTTTAGGTATAGTTTAAAAGGGGACACACCCTGTTAGATTGACTTGAAATTGCTAATGTGTACGCTGAAGAATATAAAATTATTACGAGTCCTCAGCTAACCTTTGACAAATTGTCCATATGTATCCACCTGGTTACTCCCGCTGTTTAATCAACCTATTTAGGTAGGCATTGCCTCATTATTTTTATATAGGTATATTGATTGCGGAAAGGTCATCGTGCATTTTGATATTTAAACTGTTTTCTGTGTAAGCTGTTTATGTATTTTATGCTGCCTTTCCAGGTATAAGACCACATTTTTGGTAAATTTCTGAATTATTTTTTTATGTATCACCATTTCTAACTTTCCAATTTGTAAAGTAAACCTAGCGATACTAGGCTTAAAACCTAGTATACTGTGTGTTTTACTTTTCTTTCCCTAAAAATTACAGAAAGTGTCAGAGTAGTCCAGGATAATTTGGGGATAATCTGATTTAGTTGCGCATGGTCAGTGGCGTCCACGGGAATTTTATTCTTATTAAGAGCTGAGCTAGCTTGTGGGCAAACTTTTATTGCTCACTTTAAATCGCTGTTGAATGTACTACAGGGGTAATAATTTACTACACAAAGCTATAAGTGATTCAAACTCAAACTATATACTCAAACTACGTTAAGAAATTCAAATTAAAGTAGAGATATAAGCTGAAAGCTCCCTCTATTGTGCTCAAATGATACATAAATAAGTTATAATTTAAAATCACCGCAGTAACATGTTTTAATTTCATATATATCAACATGTCCGTTCAATCAACTAATATTGACCGTTGAGGTCAATATTTGTTTTTTATTTTGGAACAACAAATTCACTATTTTTACAAGCTTTTATTTAACTTGCAATGTTTGTATGTGTTTGTTCGGGTTAAATCTTGCAACTGAATTTTAAAGCAGTTATCCTCAACTGATTGAGCTTAAATTTTTTATTTGAATGACAATGCATGGTTAGATAAGTGAAATCATTCTAAATTCTATATGGCGGACTAGTTATTTCTTCTTTTACTTAATTGTTTTGCGCTTTACAAGGTTTCCTAGATATAAGAAGTTGCACAGAGGTAGAATTTGTTAAAACTAATCATAATAAGAGGTGAGGTGAGGTAAGAAGCACTAAAATGTCTCTCACAAGATCAAGAAGGGCGAGCATATTACCTTCTTCATGTAATGAAGAACAACTGCCTAATACTCTACAAACATTGTATAAATATAACCTTCCCATCAGCGAAAGAAGGACCTCATAAAAATGTGTAAAGAGTAAGCCAAAAGTAATGTGTAGGACAAAATTTATCTTATCTTATCTATCTATACTTATCTAGTACATAAAATTAACATTATAAAAGCTAGAACTCGTTTTGTAATCCCTGTATAACAATTTCAAGTCAATCTTACAAAACACAAGAACACTAATTCAGGTTTACTTAGAAAAGGAAAACCCGATATACCTATAAGGGTTTTCTTAACTACTTTTATTAGCTACTTTTTTATACAATAGTATTGTTTCCACGCATCAAATTGACTTATGTTAAAACTGTTTATAGTATGTAGTACTGTAACTGTATAAATAGTATTAGTATTGCATTTTATTACCCACAAATATGTTATAATTGAATTGAAGTTATATTTGTAATAGGCAAATATCTCGAAACAAACTTTTTGTCACTTATTGGGTTTTCGAACCACACCTTGGATATAAGGAATATTAAAATGTTATTGCCAGAAACATAAGAGAGTCGCGTGTGGGTGCCAGACAGCCCTTAACATGCAATAAGGACTATATGGAACCCACACTTCTATATTTCAGTACATCTAGCAGAAAATAATACTCACTTAAGTTGCATACCTATCAACGGCAAGCCGATTTCGATATACCGATAACTAGTAGTTATTGCCTTCTAACTATATATTCTCTTGCCACAGTTTAAACTTTCCGGTGCTTAACTTGCTGAAAGTTTCCAAAAGGACACCGGTTCAATTAAGCCCGAGTCACAATTAACTTGACCTACGAGAGGGCGGGTTGGGGAACTGGGAAAGGGTTGGAGTATTGTCTCGAGAATAGAACATCATCTGTAATTTAACTTATTAATTTGCTTTAACATTTCATCACATGAGCGTCCTATTGTGAAAAGAATCTCCGTTTCATAGAAACCTGGAACGTTGTATTTAAATTGAAATAGTTACTATAATATATTCTTTTTTTTTCATCAATTACTACAAGACAAGATTTTGCAGTCTTGTCTAGTCTTGTCTAAATGGCAACACTATATATAAACTTGTAAGTGCGAAGAGAAAGAGCATAATAATAACAAATAAATATGTCCAAGAGAGAGAGAAATATATACCTAGTTACTTATTATATGACAGGAAGTAGTAACGAAATTTTGGTATGTTACCAACACCATTGTAGGCAATGTTTTTAACGATAACCGAAACACATATGAGACTACAGGACATCACTGAAGGTGTATAACCGCGGTTATATAGTGGTTATCAAAATGGTTCTATTACTTTCGGTTGGAAAACCTAGACTTATTTAGCGTTACTAAACAAAGATTACGACTATATGAATCTTTATTAATTTCGAATTGAAGATCTTTAAGGTGTTTATATAATACTGGATAAGGCTGGAACCTTTGATGCAACTATAACACTCGGAGTAGTTTCCACAAACACCAAAACACGTTATTGGCTTTATGGTAACTGAAGTGTGACACATATGTCCGTGATTCTAAGTGGTGTACTTTTAATATGTGTAATAGAGCATCAATAGCATCTATATAGCATCGTGTAATATAGCATCAATCGTTGTTTCTGATTTAGTCGTGGCAATGTTCCGGTATTCATACCTAAACCGAATTTCTCACGAAGAAAGTGAAGTAGTGGCAAAAAGATCATCATACATGTGGATCAGATTCGAAAGCCCAATCCAGATATATCCTGCAGGATATGCATAAGTAATATTGTATTCTGGTGAATTCCGATTCTGTCACGATCGTTTATAAATTATATCAAAATTGCTTTCCGCTTTAGAACCCTTGTAGGAGATCGTTGCCCAAGTCAAAGCTGCATTCGCTATTTCTCATAATATCAAAATTGCTTGCCGCTTTAGAACACTTGTGGGGAATCGTTGCCCAAGTCAAAGCTGCATACGATATCTCTGTTTCTCTCTCTCTCTCTCTCTCCTTCATATCTGTCATATGCTTTATTTCACTTACGGCACGAAAAATAAGATAAAATGTGTCGTGACGCGACCTTGAAAAATCACTCTCATGCGGCTAAAGAAGTACTTCAAAAAATATTGCACTATCTACAGGTGAATTTCCTGATTGGTAGAAACTGACATAGATCTTCGAGATGTGTCTGCTTAACCAAATATTTAACAATGTTGCGTACATATCGGCAAACAGCATGATTTCTTTCCTAATCGCTCAACTTTATCTAATTTGGCGGAGATTACTCAGTATATCTCCAACCATGTTGCCTACAAAGGGCAATTTGAAGTCATTTTTACAGAATGAGTAGACAAGTTAAATCACGTTATATTGATTCGTAAATTGGAGAGGTATTATTTCAGTAATCTCCTTTCTTATCTGTATAAACGGAAGCTATTTATCTCTTATAACGGTTATGAGTCGAACACCGTTATTGTCACATCGGGAGCACCCCAAGGCTCTAACTTAGGACCACCTCTATTTATATTATCTGTAAAAGACTTATCTCCGTTTTTAAAATAAAATCAACTGATGTTCGCCGACGACTTGAAACTACCACTATTCTTGAATATATCAGGTACGGCTGATTGTTTGACATTACAGGACCTTGTAGATCATGTTCATAATTGGTGTAGTGGTAATTATTTACCTATTAATACAAATAAATGAGAGTATATATGTTTACTCTCAAAAACCGCCTTTAATATTTGATTAAAATATAGGTACAGGGGCGCAGTAGCGGCGTTGCGCAGTAGCGAGTAGGGCGTGGTTGGGCGTTTACTTCATGAAATTGTAGCTTTAAATTATTTAATAATTTTAAACAAGTGACTTTTTGTTACTATTATTTCTATTTCATCATTTTTAACCATAGTGAAGCTTACAGATGCCGAAAATACACGCATAGTAAATAATGTTAATGCTAAGTGGTATTTAAGTTCTATTGCCAACATTTTCCAAGTTAGCAAAAGTTGCATATCTAAATTGAAAAAAAAAATGGTTGCAAGGTGAGGATATAGCATACCATCATTGAGGAGGACCTCCAACGAGATGCAATTTGATTGAGTTGAAAAGATAAGATGAATAGATAAAATGAGAAAATGATAAACTAGTTAAAAATAAACCCCTTTTGGTACGCAGTTTCATGCTTCCTTATAGACAGCTATAATCATGCAGCTGCTAAAAAGCCTTGGCTATCTAACGAAGAAGCAAGGCTACTCTATGAAAATAATTATGTTGACAAAGACGACGATTTCTAGTCTAATGTTATTTTCTCCGACGAAATAATGTTCAAGTCATGCCACGATGGGTCACCTAATGTATATAGACCAAAAAATTCGAGGTACGAAGAACAACATACCAAGTCAGATAAGAGTAGCGGTCGTCAATGTCAATATGGGGGCTTGCATAAGCGCGACCAGTCTAGGAGTCTGCTGGAATATGGAAGGAAGGCTAAATGGTGAACATCATAGACATTTACTGCAAAACATTATATCATAGGTAATCGTATGATATCAATTGTATCCAGAAAATTTTACCTTCCAATAGGACTATTACCCAATTCACAACTGCAGATTTAATTAGTGGGGACTGGTTCTGGGACAACATTCAAGTTTTGCCTTGGCCATCCAGAAGTCCTGATCTCAATCCAATTGAAAATATTTGAGGACGATTGGTGAAGGAAATTCATGTCAGAAATATTCACCAGCAAAATATCGAATATTTTTTCTAATAGCAAATCATAATCTAGACAGCAA
>CAXKVY010006937.1:0-20415 GCA_964058915.1 Tetropium fuscum | reverse complement strand
TTTTTCTATATAAGCTGTTTATTTATTTTATGCTGCGTCTCCACGTATAGTACCACATTTTTATATAATTTTGAATTATTTTTGTTATGTATCACCATTTTTAAATTTCCATTTGTAAAGTAAACCTAGTAATAAGTACACTGTGTGTATTATTTTTGTTTTCCCCAAACATTACAGAAAGTGCCAGAGTGTATTCGATACCCAGGATAATTTGGGGACTATCTGACTTAGTTGTTGCGCATAGTCTGTCCTAGAGGGTTCTCTAGGACTTCAAATAACCGAGATACGCCCCTAGCCCCATTTAGAATAGTTTCAGTATATGAACCACATGGACTATGCCCTGTAGAACCCTTTGAGACGCCTTGTATACAAACTAGAATAGGATGGAATAAATGAGAATAATCTAGAATGAGATGGAACAAGTGAGAAGAGTCTAGAATGGGATGGAATAACCGAGAAGTTTCTAGAACTTACCAGAACATTGAAAATAGTAAATAAGGGCCAGCCGATCACGGCATAAGTCAGTTGAGTTCGATTGCTCTTAGAGACAATATCTAGTAACAAGTAATTAAAAGTTTTCAGTGACTTGTTGTGTTTGGAAGTTAATAAAGTGTATTTGGATTCTGGACTTACCTCACTTATTTTACGAACTCGGTTGCATAGCAATATTTACAAATTCATTTCATAGGAACTTTTATTTAGTTATTTACATGGTAATTTCTTAAATACCAACTTATAGAAATTTATTCACTAGTAAACAGAAATAAATTGATCACGTGGGTTTCGGGATTAAATGAATGCCCTGTATATATATATATATATATATATATATATATATATATATATATATATATATATATATATATATATATATATATATATATATATATATATATATATATATATATATATATATATATATATATATATATATATATATATATATATATATATATATATATATATATATATATATATATATATATATATATATATATATATATATATATATATATATATATATATATATATATATATATATATATATATATATATATATATATATATATATATATATATATATATATATATATATATATATATATATATATATATATATATGTATATATATATATATATGTATATGTATATATATATATATGTATATATATATATATATATATATATATATATATATATATATATATATATATATATATATATATATATATATATATATATATATATATATATATATATATATATATATATATATATATTAACACGCGCATATATTGTGATTAATTGCTCTGTAACAAACATATTGTACACTGAGCATTTTTGTGTATATGTTTCGCAACCCCCTGCATTTGAAGTGTTTCATCTGCTCTGAGCGTTAATTAATAAACTTTTTATATACCTACTGCGATCCCCATCCAGTCCGCCTCGTAAATCATTGCGGTGTTTGCTTTCAACGTAATTGCGAATGACACTAGATGAAATTTCCACCGTGCATTTAAAAATCTCTTTGTTTCAGGACATGTACTCGAATTCACGGTGGAACCGTCGGATACCGTGGTCGAGGACGGTCAGTCAGCTGTTCTGGATTGCGTCGTGAAAGCGTCCCATCATCAGCAGAGCGTCTTGATCCAGTGGCTGGACCAGGACGGCTCCAAGGTGACGTTCATCGGTGACTCGTATAGGTAAGTACTTGGTCGGTGATCACGGGTGTCGTTTTGTTCATATAATGTATGTTGGATTTTTCGCGTTAGAATTGAGACAACGGTAGGTACAAATGACCAGATTATTTTAATGACAGCGACATTTGCAACCACCTAGTGCGGTAGATAAACCGTTCAATAAGAGAATATCTGCCAATAGCGAGGGATTTTAACCCATTAAACCGCAAATTTTGATTTTTTGAGATCATTTGAATGATTCACATATCAGTTAGTTTAATTATAAACGACAATCAAAAAAATGATAATTGTTTTGTCATCTACGGTATACCGAGCTGTCAAATGACTGTTACATATATGTAACGCTAGGCTTTCAGAAAGAGGAAACGATCAAATAGCAAAATAATTTATTTCACTAAAATATATATTGAAAAATGTAGATTCGTTATATTAACAAACTTCAAATACTATTTTGTATGAAAAGGGATGTTACATTCGAGGCATAGCCCAACATCACACTTTGCTCACATAGACCTGACACTAGAATTACAATTTTCCATGGCACATCTTCTACGTTTCTTGTTAGGAATTGCTGTCAACAAATGATTCATTTTATCACACCTTATATTATCGCTTCCTCTGTTTCCGGCAATACTCGAGAGTGATGAAGCAGGTCTGCCTGAACATTTGGCTCAACAGCATATCTATTTAAATGGGTATTTACGAAGTCTCCTAAATTGAAGTTGTGTTGTTGACTTGCCAGCTTTTTTATACAATACCCAAGCATTCTCAATGGACACATGAAGCATCCAAGTAAAAATACCACCAGCATTTTTTAGACCATGTACTTATTCTAAACCTTTTCATTCAACATTTTCATTCTTAAGGTCTGTTCCGCCCATCGAGCTGTTATATTTCCCTATCAAATCTTGTCGAGGAACACTAATCATTTTTTTCTCTTTCTGTGGATATCTTTTGCCCATCGAATGTGGCTCAATACCATAACAGGTTGAAGCAGCGGTCACGTTGTTATTATCTTTTTGTCTAAAATAGAGAAATTTTAAGTATTTGAGTATTTTTCTGCAATTGTTTTTTAGACAGCAAAGGGATATTACGTGGTAAGCGGTTCTCACGCATAGTGCTGGTGCACCACCTTTTTCTCTAAGATCATTCAGGAGATAAGGACTAGTGAATAAATTGTCTACGAATAATTTGTATGGTAACTGCTTTTTGTTATCAGGTAACTCATTCAGCAACATCAGAAGTGGGGTAGTGGACTTTCCAATCGAGTTTCGTGAACAGTATTGCCTCTGGGGTTTTTACATTGATATAAATCGAAATTTACTATCTAAGTAACCAGATTTTGTGTTCAAGTAGGTACCACATTTTAAATCCAAAACGAATTGGCTTTCCCCTGATGCACTGTTTGCACCCCTGGCGACCGCAATACTTTACCATGGACTCGTCTTAGTTCAGGTCTTCTTCCAGAACAAATAAATGCAAAAACTTTTTTTTCAGCTCGTCCATCAATGGTCGTAATTTCGATGCCTTGTCTCCCACATCTATTTTGTTATTATCGGCACAGTGTATATTTTGCAGTACTTGAAAAAATATATTCCTTCTCGTTGCATTTTGCACCAATGGATTTCCAAGGTCCGGCAAAGAATCCCAATAAAAACGTTTGCCTTGTTTTTGGTCATAGCCGCTTAGAAATCAAATACCCACCGCGCATTTCATTTCTTCGGTACTTATGTTAGGGTCTATACGATTTTTAAAATGGGCATATTTTTTTCCTCTTCAACTAACTATTTAAAAATCTCGTCATCCCAAAACAGTTCAAATATTTCAACTGGACTAAAATAAGAAAGCTGTATATTTGGCTGTTGGAAAATCATGGAAAATACTTTCAAGTTCTTCACCTCCAACGGCACCTCCAGCGCCAGAGATTTTGTTTAAAAAAGTTGCTTGTGGTTTCAGTACAGGTTGCAATGGTAACTGTGGTTACAGAAAAATTAATATTGTTCATTTTTTTGTAAAGAATGCATGAGGATTAATTGTGACAATATACAAGTAGCTGATATTGCAGAAGACGACATTACTAAAGATGTAGATGATGATATCGATATGCAGTTTGACAATATTATTGTTGTCATGTATGGGTGCTTCAAAATTAACGCAAATACCCACAGCGCATTTCATTTCTTCGGTACTTATGTTAGGGTCTATACGATTTTTAAAATGGGCATATTTTTTTCCTCTTCAACTAACTATTTAAAAATCTCGTCATCCCAAAACAGTTCAAATATTTCAACTGGACTAAAATCAGAAAGCTGAATATTTGGCTGTTGGAAAATCATGGAAAGTACTTTCAAGTTCTTCACCTCCAATGGCACCTCCAGCGCCAGAGATTTTGCTTAAAAAAGTTGCTTGTGGTTTCACTACAGGTTGCAATGGTAACTGTGGTTACAGAAAAATTAATATTGTTCAATTTTTTGTAAAGAATGCATGAGGATTAATTGTGACAATATACAAGTAGCTGATATTGCAGAAGACGACATTACTAAGGATGTAGATGATGATAGGTAGACGATATGCAGTTTGACAATATTATTGTTGACATGTATGGGTGCTTCAAAATTAACGCAAGATTTGAATTAAATAGCAAACACAGTTTTTAGTCTTTTGATTGTTATTTTTTTTTATTGAATCATAAAGTACATAGGATAGAGTTATTTATGGAATAACACATCGGGCAAATGGCCTCCACGGCTTTGCATGCATGCACATATGCACTCGTTTGTCAAAATGTCCCATGACCTTTCTGCATAAATGTGGCTGTGATGATGCACGGGTGGTTGTGGGCTTGTTGACATAGACCTGTGATTTAAAATATACCCATAAAAAGAAATCTAATGGTGTTAAATCACACGATCTAGGGGGGCAATTCTGATCACCGAAACGAGAGAGTACCTGGAAATGTCTCATGCAGTAATTGAATTGTTTCACGGGCTGTATGGCATGTGGCACCGTCTTGTTGAAACCACATATTGGCCACATCAATATCATCCAATTTCGGAAAAAAGAACTGTGTTATCATGTCGCGATATCGAGCACCAATAACAGTCACTGCTTGACCAGCCTCATTTTCAAAAAAATATGGTCCAATTATGCCTCCAGCCCAAAATCCATACCAAACAGTGACACATCACATGTGGGTTCTCAGAACCCCAAAAGCGGCAATTTTGGCGATTAACAAAGCCATCAAGGTGAAAATGTGCTTCATCGCTTAGGATGATGTTGCTCGAAAAATCAGCATTCATTTGTTGATGTTTAATAATCCATTCAACGAACTCTCTTCGCTGTGCATGGTCACAAGGCTTCAGTTGTTTCGTTAATTGAATTTTGTAAGCATGGAGACACAGATCTTTAGTGAGTATACGCTGTAGAGAGCTTCCTTGATTGTCACCAACACTCACGCGCTTCTTCGGTATTGACATTTGAACGGCTTGTTCTTGGACGACCACTGTGTTTGGCGTCTCCAACGGATCCAGTCTCCCTGTATTTTTCAATTAATCTCTTCACAGTTAACGAAGTTAAAACACTATTCCGACCATATTTTGTATGAAATTTTCGAAGCGGCCGCCAACCTTTCATTATTTTTGAAATATTGTTCAATAATGAAGACACGTTGTTCTATCGTGTAACGCTCCATTTTTACTAGCCCTAAACTGTCAGTTATCGAATTGTTTTTTGTTTAGGGTTACCAACACTTTACTGCACAAATGGCGGAAAATTCAAATCTTGCGTTAATTTTGAGACACCCTTTATAAAAATTGCAGCCCACGCTTAGGAGGGACAAAACTATGTTTCCGAATAATCGGATCATATTCCAGAACGATTAATAAAGGTATCGCGCTATTGGCAGAAATATCCTACACCTGTCGTGTAAGTAAGGTTTCATTGGGGTGGGATGGCAAAGCCGCCCACTCGTCCTAATTTTATTAAACTCTTGGATTGCTGGGGCTTCGGTATCAACTAATAGGTCTTTCGTTTTTACAGATCTCAGCTTACCAATGGGTCCTTGTATATCAATAGCGTGGTAGAAGAACAGAGGTTGACCGGAACGTATCAATGTATGGCTACTTTGCCTAACGTTGGGTCAATCGTAAGCAGAACCGCCAAACTCAGTATAGCTAGTAAGTAGGAACCAATAACTGAAATAAAAGTAATTGAGATAGCTGAGTAATCTGAGCATGTACTTAACATTTATTAACGAATTTCAAGATTATGACAGACATCGCGATTTTTAAGAATCAAGTCCGATTTTGTTATTTCATCACATTCAGCCATGTTGGGGAACTTTCGGCCATTGATTTTATTTTCAAAACTATTACAGAATATGCAAAAAAAACTGCTAGACAAACTTTTTATTATGGTAAAAAAATACATTTTATTTACAAAATTACGTTAAATTTGTAAAGGTTCCATTTTCCATGTTTCGTGTTAAATGGCAAAATAGCTACTATGTCTCTTTTTCTCTACTACATCAACGTCATGATTATCAGGAAATAAAGTTATTAGATCCAGATTTTCTGCGCATAAATTTTACTTCATACTCTTCATCTTCAATTGATAAAATTTGTCCTGCACAGTAAATATCTGATCTGACAAGAGAAAACTTTACCAGTACAAAACTTTCAACGGTAATATTGTCTTGCTCATTAACGAGCTTCATATTTTCCAAAAAGTTTTCATCGTCGGACGACTCATTTAGCAAAGCATCTATGCTTCATTCACTTGATATAGAATTTTTTCTTTTTATCTACTCTTGTCAAATCTCTTTTAACTGTCTCCTTCCTTTTTTTACCGACTGCTTTCTTCTTTGCTCTTCTCAAACTCGGGCGTCTCAGTATAGACTGCTACTTACCTCCTAGATCTTTTTCCCTTTTTTCTGTTCAAAAGCCGCTTTTTGGAAAAGGTTTAATTTCACTTATAAAAGGTGTTTTTGATGTACGAGTAGATGGTAGCTCCGTGGAAGTTAAAGGAGCAACAGTCACAGTATTATTATTCATCGGCTAGGCCCGGGAGAACCTACTGGTGGTGTTTTTTCTAAATCTGTTGACGTTAAAGGAGCAACAGCCTCTGTGCCTTCAGCGATCTGGAGATCTATTTTCTACTGAATCTCTTACACACAATGGTGGCCTGCGTTAAACAATTATATTGCTAAGATTGATATAAATTGCAATTCTTCGGTAGCTTGCAGTTAGGTAGGACTTTGGCATATTCGTAAGCCAAATATCTTATTTTTTCATAAGTTAAACCATAGCTCATGTCGGCGCATCGTTTTACGTATTTCACAAGATCGTCCTCTTGCAACGTCGTGAAAACTCGTGACTTGGCTCTCCTCTCCTAGATCTTTTTCCTTTTTTTCTGTTCAAAAGCCGCTTTTGGAAAAGGTTTAATTTCACTTATAAGAGGTGTTTTGATGTACGAGTAGATGGTAGCTCCGTTGAAGTTAAAGGAGCAACAGTCACAGTATCATTATTCATTCGGCTAGGCCCGCGAGAACCTCCTGGTGGTGTTTTTTCTAAATCTGTTGACGTTAAAGGAGCAACAGCCTCTGTGCCCTCAGCGATCTCTGGAGATCTATTTTCTACTGAATCTCTTACACACAATGGTGGTTTATCTGTCACTTCAGCGGCTGCAATATCTTCGTCGGAAAAGATGATGCTGTTCACTGGCCATAAGCCTGTAGCTTTAAAAGAGCTTGCATGCGATATTTTTAATTTCAAAAGCATTTTCATATGCAAATTTTGCTAAACGGGTTCTCACGGAAATGTGGGATTCATGATTGTCCAATATAAGGAGTACTTTAGCCTCTTTTGAGCACTTTACATGGTCCGCAAAGTGCTCTAGTACATTTGGAAACATTTCCGAAGTCATCCACCCAAAACTGGTGACACTATGGCGCCCACCACGATAATTATACCGACAAAAGTGACCGATTCGCCTCTTTCCTGGGATGATACGTTGGCGACTTGCTTCTTTCCTTTAGTGGCCACGACTTCTGGTGGTTCCATTACTGTCGTTAAGTCAGTTTCATCGTAATTCCAGATTTTGTTTGGTTGAATTTTATATTTTTGTAGAACTGAGGCATATCTAGAAAAGAAATTCTGCACCACTGGTTTGTTGAAAGCGATAGATCTGGAAAGGCTTGTATCTCCAGGCTTCCGCAGAGATATCTCATTTCCGTGTCTATTCATAAGTCCACGCATCCAATCAATACCTACAAAAAATTTGTAGGTAAGTGTACTCATTAGGTACCTACGTTAAACAATTATCTTGCTAAGATTTATATAAATATAATATATAGGTAGGATTTAAAAAATGGATTGAAAACAAAAACACAAACCTGCTATTTTATGAAATTGCAATTCTTCGGTAGCTTGCAGTTAGGTAGGACTTTAGCATATTCGTAAGCCAAATATCTTATTTTTTCATAAGTTAAACCATAGCTCATGTCGGCGCATCGTTTTACGTATTTCACAAGATCGTCCTCTTGCAAAGTCGTGAAAACTCGTGACGTATATTTACTACTATATGAAATATTTTCGTCACTCGTTTCCTGAATCATCCCAGTCTTGGAATAATTCTTCAATGGTTTTTTTCTTTAAAAGAATCTTTATTCGGAACTGGATGGTGTGCCTCTTTATCCCATAGTCCTGTGCAGCTTTATAACTTAACTGTTTTGTCAAAACAGCTTTAACAGCTAATTTCATTCTATGTTCATCAATGTCATTAAAAAATACTACTGAAAACTATTATACCTATATTTTTTAAAACTTTAAAAATAGTGCCCCATACTTAATAAATATGGGGGACATTCGGCTAGGCCGAACTGAGAACATATGGCTAGCCGAATGATCCCCGGTCGCCCTAGCCGAATGTCGCCCACTTGTATTTCAGACCACTAAGCAAGCATTTTTATAGCAAAATTTATAGAAGCTAGAAACTTTGAGGTTATATTACACTTTTATAGTAAATTAGATCAATTTTATTCATTTGCAATGCAAAGAGTAAACTTTGTGATTTTTGTTCATCCCGTATAAAAACATAATTGTGGCAAAATTATCATTAGTTTTTATAAGTGGTGATCAAAAAGTACAAACTTTACTCTTACCGAAATTTAAGATATTGTAATTTTTGACCACTCCGTATAATAAACATAATTTTTGTCGACATTACTTTAGGCAATCAAAAACTTTTATAAATAATAGCGTTTTCCCGCAAACTAAACATTTTTAGAGATTTTGTAATTTGTGACCATCCCGTATAAAAAATATGATTTTTGTCGTCGTCATTACTATTTTTTGGGCAAGTAAAAACTTTTATAAATAACATTTTCTTCTTGTAATTTTTGACCACCCCGTATAAAAAATGCACGAAAATTTATGCCATTTTCAATCGTATGCGTGTGCTGAATGCGCGCGTCTGATTTCTGTCAAAGCTTGTTACCAACTGATCGAGCGCCAACCGAAAAAAACTAGATTTTCTGCAATATTGAGGTTGGGGTCGTGGTTTATTCAGTTTATTGTTCTCGTATACGTTGTGCAGTCTGTTGTGTTGTGTGTTCGGGGTTTTTGTGAGGTTAAAAACGATTGACATTTATTGGCATTTCGTTACCCCTACCCAATCGTGGCCGTCCGTGCAGCCCACGCCCGTGCGAAAGTTTGCAGTTTACAAATCTCGAACCGCGATTGCGAGTTTGAGTTCGATTGCGCTTCCATTGAAAATGGAACCACAGATATGCATAAGGCAAACTATGCACTCGCACTCGCACCTCGAAGTGCGAGTTGATTTAAAATACGCCTTAATGCTTGTATAATGTCTAATTTTAAAGACTTTAGAGTATTGTTAGTTTTTTATGTTACCTATTTCTTAGTTGGCCTTGTTCCCTAGTTTTTTTAAATAAACCGTTGCTAATCAGTTGTTGCTTGGAGCTTAAATATTTATTGTACATTCTACAACACTTTTATGAACTGCATAAAACGACATACCAAATAACACAGCACAAATGCTGTACAACACTTAATTGAACACGATTGTACGTTGATTAAACTTTTATATGACGTAACACATATAAATATTGGAGGTTGAAATTTATATTTGTTATTGGTTACAAAATAAACGTTTGCTTTTTGACGTAAACACAACGTTGATATATAGGTTTATTTCAACGTTCACTTCTCCAGACACAAAGAGCTAACCTCGCCACTAACAATCAAATTATTTTAAAAATAATGAATAAATATACACAAAAAGCACAAAAAGGAAAAGGACCCCTGATAAAGACTATTGTCAACATATGTATCAACAGACATAAAAAAAATAATACATTGGTTTTTTTTTATTATTATTTGAGATTGGCGGGGGCTCTGCCCTTTGACGTATAGGCCTCGGTATGGGCCCGTGACGCCCGCCTTTCGAGAGCTATACCAGTCCAGTTGCCTTAATAAAGCCAACGAGGCGGCTGGGACATAGCTCTCTTAAGTCCCTGGGCATCAGCATCAGTTGTCCCAGGTATTGCATATGTGTATGCAGGAAAGCGGGGCAATTCATCAGAACATGCCCTGCTGTCTCCTCATCTTCCAAGCATCCCCTACACTCAGGGTCTTCCACAAGACCCATTATGTAAAGGTGTCTTAGGTGGCACTGACCAGTCAGTAGTTACATCTGCTTAATTTCAGCAGCTGTCTGGTCCTCCCAGCGTCGGGACCAGATATGAGTTCTTTAGCCTGTCTCATGCCTGGAGCAGTTGTCCAACAATGTTGAAACATTTGTTGGGCTGAAGTCTTCATTGAGAGAACCGCTGTGCTTCTGGAGATCCCTACGAAGGGTTCAGGCCCAGAAGGTGTCTCTAAAGTGCCTAATTTGGCTAGTCGATCGGCCTTCTGGTTTCCCGGTACACCAGCATGTCCTGGGACCCAGACAAGGCGTAAATTATTCCTCTGAGAGAGCGTCTCGAGGGCGGTCTTGCATTCCAGAACCAGTTTTGAGCGCACTTCAACGGCACTAAGTGCCAAGACGGCAGCTCTACTGTCGGAGCATATATTGATTCTACCAGTTCTTTGTGGGCCAGCTAGCAGCTCCAGCCCACAGGATAGAATCGCAAATACCTCGGCCTGGAAGACAGTAGCATGTGCACCCAGAGCAAAGTATTTACTTATTTGTTCCGAGTCAGAAAAGACTCCGGCACCCGACATTCCATCCGCCCTGGATCCATCCGTATACCAGTTGGTTCCGTTGCGGATTGCCATCGGGGTGTTCTCTATCCCCCACTCCTCGCGGTCATGGATTACGACCTCCAGGAAGTTCGAGGGATATAGTTTAGTGGGAATATGATCACCGCTCATGAGTAGAACCGGGCATCGTTCGGTGGCCCAGTTCCACATGCGAGAGTGCCCGAATGAGCACACCTGTAACTGGTCTAGCGTGCGCAGTCTATATATCGCACGCATGGCTTCCAATTTAATAAATATTTGTAGTGGCATGAGATTTAATAGCACCTCCAGAGCTCTGGTGGGAGCCGTTCTCAATGCTCCAGTCATCCCTAAACACGCAAGTCTCTGGACCCTGTCCAGTTGCCTGTTAGTTGAGTTCCTTTCAACACAAGGCCACCACACGATGGCCCCGTAAGTTAAAATTGGTCTAACAATGGTGCAGTAGAGCCAGTGGAGAACCTTGGGATTAAGACCCCAGCTTCCACCAAAGGCCCTCCTACACGTCCACAGTGCACACAAATAATACATTAATTAGAAACTAAAACGGAACACCTTTTTAATTCGCAAGTTAGAGTTAGTCTTAGACAACTAGCGACACTTGGGACTACTTCAGTTTGGTTAATTCGCAAATTTAATCTCGCTATGAAAGCACAGCTTACTTTAAGCTGTGATGAAAGTATGGGGCATATTCTAAGGCAATCTTCGATTTCTAGGAACTTTAAATCAATATCATCAAGATGGACTTCACACAACAGCCATTGAATGAATTAATGAAAATTGTCCCTTCTATAAACGACCTGTTATAAATATGTTATCAACTAAACGACCGCTAATATTATTCCCGTATGTAATTAACATTACCCCGCGCCGTGGCGTGGCCGTGGCTTTTTTAGCCTCAGATTTCGGTTGGAGACTAAGCCGCAGTGTTGAATATTTGGATTTTCGTAAATGCAAATTTGTTGAAAATTAGTTTCCCGTCCTCCACATTCCCCGCTAAAGATTATGCACAACTCAAGCAGGGGATTAACTTTATGTACACGGAAAGTTTTTTGTCAGCTCAGAGAATGATTTAAAACCCAGATAGTCTTGATAAGCGATAATATATTTTTTCTCGGAGATTAATTTTACCGTAGTGCAGTTTAGAGCCCTTTAGTTCTCTAGGAGCGACTTGATTACATCTCCCCGGAAAAATAAAATAAACTTCGTAAACTAACATTTTAATTAAACTTTACTCAGATCATAGGCGACTTTAATTCCGAAGTAGGATAATTGGACGAGCAAAAGCTTATCTAAATTCATGCACCGATCGAGGTTGAACCACGAAGATTAAAAATAAACAGTGGCTTTCTTATGTCATCCGCTCGGTTGGAAAGAAGGCTTTTCATTTTTGCTGCGGATTTCGTTTCATGGCAAATTGCATTTATTTTAAATAATACAGGGACCATACACCATAGTTATTTTAGTTTAATTATATTTATAGTGTTACTATGCTCATAGATATTTAAGGATTTTTGAGGACACGAAGAAATAAAAGGGCATTTGAGATACATGACTAAATATTGCATTCACGTGCTCCTGGATTTTTTTGAATTTCAACATTTCAAATTGGGCTCTGCCTTCAATTAATACCGCTAAAGATAAATCATTAAATTCATCAGAGGCGTATTTTGCACAAGATGATAATTCCTCTGGGGGAAATACTACGATAGGTTATTTATACACTTCATGACAAGCACAGGTCCTAAACGTGAACCGTGAGGAACCCTCACATCTATACCTTATTCGTAAAAAAAATTTCTTGAAAAAGGCCTTATTCCTGGTTTCCAACCCATAACCTGCAGATACTGATGAGTTCGGTTCATGCATTGACAACATTTTTGCTAAGAATTCAATTTCGAAATTTAAAACTAGTAAATTGATATATGCAATCACGGATCACTATCCTCTTTTAATCACTCATAAAAATCAAATACTATGATTGGAAAACAAAAATTAATATAACAGATTATAAAAAATTACAAAAGACTGCCACTAAAATAAATTGGAATGAATTGATGTCTATGAATGACCCGAACTTTTAGTGACTGATACTTTGATCACAAATAATATAAAATGTTGCATTGAAAGAGCTGCTATAATAACGAAAACAAGCAAAAGGAGATTATAATTGACACCGAGGCACGTATGGATAACTGAAGCTATTATTGACTCTTGTAATACTAAGGAAAATTTGTACAATGTTTGGTAAATTCAACCTAACAATGAAAACGCAAAACAAGAACACAAGACGTATGAGAAAATTTTAAACAGTTATAAAATTTGCAAAGCAAATGTATGATCAGCTGCATATTGTAAATAATAGCCATAGCCCAAAGAATCTCTGGAATGTTATAAACCAAAAGCTAGGCAAAGATAAAGAACAAAACGCACCTATATATAAAGCAAATTTTTAATAAAAATACACAATTAGTAATTGAACAAAAGGGAATTGCAAACATAATGATGAGTATTTCTGCAATGTTGTATCTGAATTGAGTGATAAAATACAGATGTCTACATTACAGATCTAGTAAAGGCATTGGTACTGTAAATCACAGTATACTTTTAAAAAAAATATATAACTATTGAATCAGAGGAAATCTCATAATGTATTAACTGATTATCTAAATAACAGATTACAGAGAATTAAGATTCAAGAGACTGTTAGCAATAACCTAATCATCAACACAGGTGTTCCGCAGGGTACAATTTTGGGTCCACTGCTTTTCATACTGTATATTAATGATATGCTGAAGGATAATATTATTTCTTACGCTGATGATACAGCCGTAGTGGAAGCTCAGACATGGAACGAGGTTGAAACAAGATTGATTACATTGAGTTACAAGCTGTTGCTGGCTGTTTGCACAAAAAAAATTTAAAGGTTGTGTATAAAAGTAATTTTGTACTTTGAAATAATCCTCTTAACCTTAATCAGATCTTTGCGTTGGAAGCGCTGGTGTATCATTATGATAGTCTCAAAACTTTCTTTGAGGCATCTACTAGCAAAACTAGATTAAACTAGATTAAAAAGTATACAATTAAAAGTATCCAAATAAAAATAAAGCTGTTATTAATAAGAGTACCTAGTTATAATAATTCAATAATTTATAATTCAATAATTTATAATAAACTACCAAATAACTTAAAAATACTTCAAACAAAAAGCAAACAAAAAACAAAAAAAAGAGAATTAAAGAGTGAATTGCGAATAGTATATAAATCTCTAGACTAATTATAATATATGAAAGTTAATTTTTTTTTGTAGGCCTCTTTATATTTTTAATATTATAACTTGAAATTAATATTAAATGGTCAATGGATCTGTTACTTGCTATTCTGGTTATAAAAGAGATTGAACTTTAAGAATATTTTTCTATTATAGTATTTAAATTTATGTCCTGGAATATTTAAGTTAATAATAATAAAGCAGAAGTTGTATAGGACTATTTTTGTTACCAAACAAATGGAAGTGTGGATGTTAATATTATAATTTTCGTGCAAAAGGAAGACGTTTATATATATGCAAAACTATAGTGCAAAAGGAAGTATAAACATCGATGCAAATTATGATGCAAAAAGGAAGTAAGGAAATTTTTAAACTTATAATTACCCTACGTAAAACTTAACGTAACTTAATCTAATAACATGGGACTTAGCCTCTGGAACAATGTTTACTTAAAATTAAAATGTTTTAGATTGGGTATTACCTTATTAAATTTTGATTAGTCCTTCTATATTCGAAGCACAACACTGTTCACTAATTTCACTTAACTGCTTTGTTGACAATGCTGGATTCTGCTGCTGCCCTCTACCGGAACGCTGCTATATTATTAGAACGCGGCTAACTTCTGTTGCACGCCCGCTGCCATCTACCGGAACACTGCCTTACTTTGGAATGCTGCTATTTCTGCCTGTTATTTACCTTGATCTTCTATACTGTGAATCATCAGATTCTCCACTTAGTGCTTGTTTAATTTATACTTCTTTCGCCTTTACTTTCTCTCCTTGGACTACTTGCCACACTCGTCTATACCCTAGGAACGTTGCCTGGAGACGCTGCTCTTATTATGTCGTAATTTTGGCGAAAACCACTTAATACCACTTAATACAACGATAAATACAATACTAAATTTTAATAATACAATACTAAAGTTTAATACCTACTTAATACAACGGATTCCACTTATATCTCACTATTTAATCAATTTTCTTTACGTTTTTACAATTAAACTTTACGATATTATAAATGTATCATTAGCGAAGCTGTTTCTACTTTGAACGCTATAGCTGAAATCTCTTGCCTTATTATTCGTAACCACGGATATGCTCCATATAAAACAGTTGCATATCCTTGGATGCGGGCTTCTGGCTTCTTTAGATGCGTCAGATCATATTACTATATTGGACTACTTGCCACACTCGTCTATATCCTAGGAACGCTGCCTGGAGACGCTACTCTTATTATGTCGTAATTTTGACGAAAAACACTTAACACCACTGTTAATTTTACTTTTACAGCGTTTCCCTTTGGGATTTTACTTATATCTCACCATTTAATAAATTTTATTTACGTTTTTACAATTAAACTTTACAATATTATAAACATATAATTAGAGAAGCTGTTTCTACTTTGAACGCTATAGCTGAACTCTCTTGTATTATTATTCGTAACCACGGATATGCTCCATATAAAACAATTGCATTTCCTTGGATACGGGCTTCTGGCTTTTTTCGATGCGCCAAATCATATTACTATATTGGACTACTTGCCACACTCGTCTATATCCTAGGAACGCACGCTACTCTTATTAAGTCGTAATTTTGACGAAAAACACTTAACACCACTGTTAATTTTACTTTTATAACGTTTCCCTTTGGGATTTCACTTATATCTCACTATTTAATAAATTGTCTTTACGTTTTTACAATTAAACTTTACAATATTATAAATGTATCAATAGCGAAGCTGTTTCTACTTTGAACGCTATTGCTGAACTCTCTTGCATTATTATTCGTAACCACGGATATGCTCCATATAAAACAGTTGTACCTCCTTGGATACGAGCTTCTGGCTTTATTGTTATTGTATAAGCTGGCCAATCAGATGCATGGCTATTATTATATTTATTTAGCTTTACGTTTAAACTCCATAATTGGAAATATATTCGATTTAATTTTGAATAATAAGTTAAATACACTGATCACATTCATCTTTTGTGGATTAATTTCTGAATTTCAAATAAGCCTCATTCCTACATTGTAGTATTTCTTCGGGAGTCATGTTCTCGAAACCCGTTTCTATGACGATGCTTTCCCATTAATCTTTTAATATGGACATAGTTTATGTATGCTTGATATTATGTAATTCTTGTTGGGACTTGTCTATTGCAATTATGCTAAATAAATATAGAATTTTGCGCCGATAAATAACTTAGATATAAAGAAATTAGATTCTGATCAATCAGATGCGTAGTTCCAGATCCTTTGTTCAGAATTATTGGTGATAATTTTCCTTGTATTTTTCCTATCAGGTCTTTCGGGTTTCCACGAAGAGCCCCGCGATATCACAGTGTACATAGGTCAAAAAGCACATTTTACCTGTTATGCGGACGGCATACCATCTCCAAAAATTCGCTGGTTGAAAGACGAACGACCGCTACAAATCGACGACCTCCGCATGGTAATCTTGCCGTCTGGTGCTCTGGAAATCGACGAGGTCGTCGAGTCTGATCAGGGATCGTATAGGTAAGAATCTAGCGAAGATTCATAGATAAGTGTTTACTTACTTTTAAGTATATAATGGAAATAATGTTAAAACTCCAATAACTATTCCGTTGAAAGCTCTCTGATTTCAGCATATAGGTATATTTCGTTGAGGTTGATTGTCACGTAATGTTTTTTCAGATGTAACGCCTCAGGTTTCAGCTCCTACAAACTAAGCAATAAGGCGATTCTATACATAAAGGAAGACCAAGAACAAGCAGCTCACGCAGCGGCGCCTAGTTTTATAGCTCAACCGCGACCTGGCACCTACGTAGAGGGGCAGAATGCCTCACTTGATTGTGCAGCTATCGGCAATCCCAACCCCACGATAATCTGGCTTAAGGATGGTTACCCGATAGATATGAAGTGAGTACACCAGAAATTTTTCCTTGATTACCTTTAGCATAAAACATGTCTGTAGGTTATAAACATAACCTACAAAACAAAATATTTTAAATATCTAATGAAACTATCAATGATATTGTAGCATATGCATTTTTTCTTAGCGATTTGGACAGTAGGTTTTCCTTGGTCGGTACGACAAGCTCCTTAAGGATAACCAAGATCCAGGAGGAGGATGGGGGGACTTATCAGTGTCGGGCTGAGAATAGAGAAGACAGTTTGGATGCTTCTGCTTTACTTCAGATACAGGTACGCATATTATTGGGTTGATTGTGGTTTTGGCGTAATACAAAGAAATTTTTTAGGTGCCTCCCAGATTTCAAAAGAAACCTCAGGATAAAACGGAATACTCTACCAAGGATATAGAGTTGGAATGCATGGTTTACGGTATCCCCGAGGCGAAGATCCAATGGTTTAAGAACGGGGAACTGGTGAAATATTCGGAGTATTACAAGTTAGTCAATGGGTGAGTATAGGTTTAACTGTTTATACCCAAAATGTTCTCAAATTGTCCATTTAGTTCGGTTCTGGTTTTTGTTATTTATTTATTTATTCAGGGCTCTCAGTGTCCTAAAATCATAAAATTAGCCATTTTGTCTTAAAAACGTCCTAAAATGGAAATATCCTGTCATAAAATTAAACAAATCAAGTAGTTCATTTCATATCTTATAATAATAGTGGAGCGGATCTACGAAAAAAAGGGGTCCAAACGGAAGTGTCTTTTTTGAAAATTTTCTTCCAACTTGTTAATAATGTTACCCCCTACCCCCTGGTAACTTTTTCCCCGGTAATTGTTGTCCACCAGGGGGCGCGCGCAGCCCTTCAAATATTGTAAAAACAGTTTTTTTTAAGATTGTGTAATCAAGGAGACGGATAGAAAAATGTTTTGAACAAGAAAAATAGGTCTCCACATTTCTCATAATATATTTATATACATCACAAATAAACAATTTTTCGGCCAAAATATACTTATACATAATATCACGACTCGAGTCTGATAACCGCAGCGCCTAAATCTAATCGAGGCGTGCTTTTTTAGTTGTAATCTCTATTTCTGCGTCGCTCCCACTCGATTCGACGCCCTGACGTCCCTAATGAACGAAATCGGTATTTTTTTTCAGTAGTTTATACAATTGCCCAACTGTTTTAATATGACTGGCGCCCCTCCCCCACCTTCCCATAACAAAAAAAATATACAAAAAAATAACATTTTTATTTTCACCCCCCACGCCCGTGTTTTTGAGTTTTGTTTTTTTGAGCTATCCTCGATTTCTTATAAAAAAACAAAAAAAAATAATTTTTATTTTTTTAAATCGGTTCATCAGGGCCGAAGATACACCCGTTTAACCCTTTTCCACCCTCTCCCCTCCCATCCCTAATTGAGCAATCTCAAAAAAATCGGCCTGGGCTTATTACTATTACCGATAACTATTACCTACAAGAGAAAAAAAATCAGTCAATTCCCAATTCCACCCCCTTTTCTCCCTTTTTCTTGTCCCCCTTAAAACCGCTGTATCTCCGGTTCTAATGGACCTATTTTTCTTGTTCAAAACATTTTTCTATCCGTCTCCTCGATTACGCGTAATCTAAAAAAAAAACCTGTTTTTACTATATTTGAAGGGCTGCCCGCGCTCCCTGGTGGACAACAATTACCGGAAAAATTTACCAGGGGGTAGGAGGGAACATTATTAACAAGTTGGAAAAAAATTTTTTTTTCAAAAAGTCATTTCTGTTTGCAAACTTAGATCCGCTCCACTATAAGTAAATAAGTACAGATACACCCACTAAACATATTTTAGTTTCTGAAATATTCACTTTTATTTTGAAACATTTCATGTATGTGAATGAATATGTTTCAGAAACATTTATGTAACCAAAGATGTCCTACCTCAGAAATGTTTCAGCGTAACATTTCATATAGGAAACATTGATGCAAATCTGCTTCAAAACATTTCAAATGAGACATTTGGAAATGTTTCGAAACTATTGTTTCAATATTATGTTACAATTTATCCTTTTAATAAACACTACCTAGGTATATTAAAAATATTGCTAAACAATTTGTGAATTAAGCAGTTAGGCATTATCTTGCAGTTTCTTCTTACCTACCTAAAAATCAACTTATAATGTAATTCCTACACTGCCTAATAAACTACACAATTTGTTAAGAATTGTTGTCAATATTAACTGAAACATAGTTATGGAATAAAATTAAACAGCTAAAAGAAATAAAATGTAATGGCATAATTGGCATACCAGGTAAGTATAAAATATAAAAGAAACTTACTAACAAGGCTACTATATACACTAATAAAACATAGTAAATAAAAAAAACTTGAGGTAGCATTATTTTGGTCGGGCGTAATAAAATTTAATTAACTTTTGGTTCAAAAAGTCCATTGCATATATCCAAGTCACTTGCACTTGTAAGTCCATTGCAGCATTAAAAACATTATTATTGCATATCATCCACTTGATAAAAGTATGCGGATTACTAGAAAATAATCAGAAATTAAAATAAAAAACTATACCTGTTGCAAATTTTGATATTGTTTCTGCTTCTGAGACCGTCTATAACGGAGATGGGATTGTCTAAACCAAAATTCCACTTCATGTTGATATCATACATTTTTTATTTAAATATGCTGGTTTCATTGTTTCACAATATTTTGACACATCATCTGAATAATTTGAACCTCGAGTTGGTGGTGAGGTGTTATTACTTACCTCCCCTTATTTCATCAAAATCTACATTATATTTGGTATTTGAGGAACTTTTTTTCTATGTCTTTTTCTCCCCTGAATTTACATCCACACCATTACCTTCTGTATCTGCTACCAATACAAATTTATTGAATTTTATAGTTGCATTATAATATTGTAGGAATAATGGTTGCTAGAAAAATATGACTTACATAAATATACTCACCAAGGCACAGTTCGAGTGATTTTCCACTTACAACATGCCCTGTTTCTTTTCAATAATATAATTTAGTAAATTACTTATTTACTTTTACACACAATTTCTGCACGTTCGTATTCGTGGAGAACGGCACGTAGATACAGCGACAAATTCACGTTCGCCATGATGCAACTACAGGTGTTGTTGGCGACATCACACGACTGTAAACGAACCTGTTATGACGCGTCGCGTCTGCGCGTCGCGGATTGGTTAGTTTGTTTCACGCGCCTTCTCATCGCAGTGCCTCCAATAGTCAATCTAACAGCCAAAGGTTATATACTCTATC
>CAXKVY010006936.1:0-25000 GCA_964058915.1 Tetropium fuscum | reverse complement strand
CTTCTATTCATTATATCTTAGTCCATTTTACGTGTATCTACCTACTAACTAGGAAAATGTATTCGATAATATTGGAACTACGCTTAATAACAATAGACTAATAATAGTTATAGAATAATTCGTTCATTCGTCTTAAATAAATAGTAAACAATAAGTATTAAAAATTATTTTTTATAAAATATTGACACTCGGAGTAGTTTCCACAAACACCAAAACACTTTCACTTCGCTCGACGCGCGTTTCGCCAACCAAGTTGGCATCATCCGGAGACGATTAATACTGTGGCGAAACGCGCGTCGAGCGAAGTGAAAGTGTTTTGGTGTTTGTGGAAACTACTCCGAGTGTCAATATTTTATAAAAAATAATTTTTAATACTTATTGTTTACTATTTATTTAAGACGAATGAACGAATTATTCTATAACTATTATTAGTCTATTGTTATTAAGCGTAGTTCCAATATTATCGAATACATTTTCCTAGTTAGTAGGTAGATACACGTAAAATGTAATAAGATATAATGAATAGAAGAACTAAATTATAAAAAATTGATTTTCAGGGTTTGAATTGGGAATGAAGTATTAGGAATAAAGATCCGAAAAGTTCCGATCTATCACGTTGATGGAACATTTTAACCCCTTTTCATGAAAAACCACCACTAGCGGCGATTGTATGCCTTACGATAGTATGCGGCGATAGTATGCCTATATATATATATATATATATATATATATATATATATATATATATATATATATATATATATATATATATATATATATATATATATACTCAATCCAACGAGAGAATGGACTTGCTTTGCGCATCGGCGACTAAAGAGGAGGGGTTCTGTAACGAGCTACGCAGGACCGTCATTCGATGAAATAAATTCGTAAGTAGGTGAAATAAATTTTATTTTGAAAACATTTTATTTATTTAACATAAATTTATTATAAATGTATGAGCGTTGTGAAAGTAATATAAACCCTAAATATTCCTAAAATAGACATTTTATGATATTTTTATTTTTCTTTTATTTTTTTTAATATTTAGCTACAACAATAGTACATTGTTTCATATAATTATAAATTTAAATAAGTCTGTATCGCTGCTATCAGAATCACTTTGACCATTTACGTGAATTATTAGTGGTGGGATTTCATCGATTAAACTGTCAACAATATGGTCAAGTTCCCAAAACCTATGTTCTTCCTCTATAATGTGACGAATGAAATTCTTCCAATGTTCAGATGTTACTCGTGCAATGCCTTCTTCAAGCAATCGTTTCACCTCTGGTAATTTGAAAGATTTATTGTTAGTTTTCACGTACCCCTTGACCATCGACCAAACCATTTCAATAGGGTTCAGTTAACAATGATACGGTGGAAGTCTGAGTACAATCTTATTCTGTTCTTTGGCCGTTTCATCGATTATATATTTGTTATATTTCTCCTTTTCTAGCCCAACGATGCGCAGTAGTTCAGCTTTCACCATTGTATTATCGATTTCTTTTCCTTTACTTTGTAGCCACTGGATTATGTCGTTTTTTCTCCAAGAACTATTCGGTATTTTTTCCATTTTTACCGAATGACACGGAGCATTGTCCAGGACAATTACGCAATTATCATCCAATATCGGTAAAATCTTTTTAAACCAGTCGAGAAATGTATTTCCGTTCATTCCGTCATGGTAGTCTGTTGTATTCTTTTTGGACTCCAAACATAACAAACCACCAGGAACGAATCCATCAGCGCTGCTAATATGTAAAACTATTAATCGTTTAGGTACATCACCTGCATTAACCCACGTTTCATCCAGGTAATAAATAGAGCGACCTCTTCTCTGTATTTTTTTATAGCTCGTAGGTAGTCCCTCCGCCACATAATAAGTTCCTGTCTCTCAGTTAGGCAACTATTCCTTTGCCGTTTAACAAAAACAAAATTCAATTCCTGCAAAAATTTGTGAAATGTTGATCGTTTAAATTGTGGCAGATCTCCATCATCATTTACTACTTGCAAAATTTTGTCTACTGTTGGTAATTCTTTATTTCGATAGAACTCGTGTACTTTTCTCCTTATAGCAATTTTAGTGAAATCGTCGATCTTTTCTTTAAAAGACTGTCGGCTTTTTTTTAAATTTGGTTCCGTTACCTGACTGGTTCTATTATATTCCGCTAAAATTTTTTTCATTGTAGTTTTTCCAATGCCCGTTTGTTTGGTTAGTGTTAAAACTGTCTCTTCGTACGACATTTGCGGATTGTCTTCCTTTAATTTCTTATATAAATTTATTATAATTATTTTTTGACTTTGATGCACGACCTAAAATTAAAAACAAAAATAAATCATTGACCACGGTTACTGGTGGTGAATAGTATGCGTATTAATTAAAACATATTTATTATTATATTTCTTTACCTGGACTCTTTTATTCTTCTTAATTGGCGATAATGGTGGATTTATCTCGTCTCTTGCTGCTGCCATTCTTATAATAGATTTAAAACTTATTTCACAACCGTAAACAACACAACTAAAATAACCGTACTTGCGAGACTACAAATACAAACTGTGAATAGGTAGGCAGTAGTAGGCACTTTATATAATTAGGTACCAGGTAGGTATCGTAGAACTACGCTTAATAACAATAGATAATAGTTATAGAATAATTCGTTCATTCGTCTTAAATAAATAGTAAACAATAAGTATTAAAAATTATTTTTTATAAAATATTGACACTCGGAGTAGTTTCCACAAACACCAAAACACTTTCACTTCGCTCGACGCGCGTTTCGCCACAGTTTTAATCGTCTCCGGATGATGCCAACTTGGTTGGCGAAACGCGCGTCGAGCGAAGTGAAAGTGTTTTGGTGTTTGTGGAAATTACTCCGAGTGTTACAGTTACATCAAAAGTTCCAGCCCTATCCAGTTATAAAATATTGCTCTGAATGTTTAAAGTTTTAAATATAATTCTCGGCGATAATTTTATATGCAACACGCCATACAATTTAATGTGCTATCTTAATATACCCATAATGTAAGTAGTTAGATAAATTTTTCCTTTTGTTATTTAAACAACGTTATGATATGTGCATCTTGGATAATCTATCTTGAATAATGATTATATTTTTTCATTTCATAAAAAGTAGTTTAAATAAGTACCTATAGTAAGGCAGATATAATCAATATGCTCACATCTAGTTATTGTAACATCCTGCTGCACATGAAGATTCATATACCTATTATCAAATTAATTAACATTCATATAGGTACTATCTAATTACATATATTTCATTATTGAGATAGGCATGAAATTAAATTAAACAAGATACGCTCGTACCTACATATCAGCAGTCAATATACTCATACCGATATAATGATATGGTCGTTAAAGAAGCAGCAAATTTTTCTTACCTACCCATATTATACTTAGGTAAGTAGTATCTTTGAATATAGTATTTAAATATCTAAAAAGCATATAATATATTTTTAAATATTATATATACAATAATTAGGTGTATGACACTAAAACACACACCACATAATATTTAATTACATAATAATAATAATAATATTAAAGATGAAACTTACCTAGAATTATTACGATAGCAGTAGATAAATATATGTTCCATGGTGATGCCAGTTCGTGATGCCATGAATAATCACGCATTCAGTGGCGTAACTTTAAACCTCGCCTGCAAATATGTTTTGAAACCCCCAGACCCCCGCGCCTCGCCAAATAATTATTTCAGCCCAGTACCAGTTCTTATAGTACCAGTCCTCATAAATAATAGTGTTAATAATAGTAGGTAAGTAGGTACCTATATGTATATGTTACAAACATTAACACAAAAGCACTCCCCAGTAAAAATAATAAAACAAAAAAAAAACAATAATAATTAGTGGAAATCTTTGCGCCTTGTTTTCTTGGAAGTGAAATTTTTAACAATTCTTTTGTATTCATTTCATTGGCTTTGCTGCCTTGACATGCATTTCTCGTGGAGTTTTTAATAAGCTCTAACATATTGAAAACCTTTTGCACTGGCCACAGTAACAGGTGATATTAAATAATATAGAAAAGCGGTAATAGTCTTCGGAAAGCTTGACGAAAGAGTCGTTTGGGTGTGCAAGAAATTTTGGAATTCTTCCACATTACTCATATTTTTAATTTCCCCAAGAAGATAACTGCGTTTAATTAATGCACATTTTTGAATTGGAGAAGTATGGGATAATCGTGATTGTAAAATTCTTGTAATTGTACATCCTTTTTATATATTTCTTGCTCCGCCAAAGAAAATTTGCCTTCAACTTGATTAAGTTAAGTAGGTACTATGATTCTCACATAACTTATCAAAATGCTTTTTTAAAATGCGCAATAGTTTATTTTTAAATTCAACAGTTTTATTTTCTTCTTTTCTGTGAAAATGGTAGCTAGAATTATAAATTTGTGGTTTCTAAAAAAATCATTGTTAGGCTTTCTATAAGTTTTCTTAAAGAAGATGATAATTTTTCTGATAATTCTGATATATTTGGGGACTGCAGCTTTTTTAATATATATGTATTAATTTCCCCTAAAACCTTGATGCAGCGAATTACAAGTAAAAATAAATCCTCGCTGACCGAATTTGGAAACGTAATGACCTGGTGTGCTTTACTCTGCAGTGTGCATAGCTGTAGGCCCGGTTCCTGTAAATTCGGTAACCCTACATACTGAAGCTCATTTCATATATAATCTAAACTAGGTATTTAAATTCTGATTCATTTATTTTTACTTATTTTAGTTATTTTATTTATTTACTAAAAAAAAATGAGCGAGTCTGCTTGTACTCGAGACTAATGTGTAAACATCTCGTATGCGGTAACGGTATGCGGTTTTTTCATAAATGTAATTTAAATTTTTTGAAAATGTCATGACAATATTCCACCTACACCCTAATATTTTAACTGCCACACGGGCCCTGAGTCCATTGTACGTTCACTTGCATCATGTACACGCTAACCGCCGCCCTAACAAAGCACGAAGTATACGAGATTTAACTAAATCATATAGGTAGCAGTCATATTATGATGGTGCAGCGGTTCAAACCGTTCTTTCCAAATCGGGGATCGCTGGTTCGATACTCACATCAGGCAGGACTTTTTAATAAGGTAGGCAACACAACACATATACCATGGAGGTTGGCGCTGTAAACGCCATCTATCAGGTCGTAGCCATCTATCAGGTCGAATTAATTTAGTAGGTAGGTACTGTGCATGATAATTGATGGGTATGATGTCACATCCGCTTTCACATTTCCGTCCCATTTCCCGAAATTTACCCGCATACCGCCGTAATAGATGTTTACACATCAAAAATAAATACAGCAGAGTTTATAAATAATTGAGGGCCCCGGGCCCCTTAGGTTGTCAGTCCCCCATTGCCGCGGATAGGTATTTACGCCACTGCATATATTGCGTTATAATGAAATCTAGGATACGGCAAAAAAAATCCAAGCGAACATGGTATTAATTTGATATATATATATATATATATATATATATATATATATATATATATATATATATATATATATATATAGTAATTAAGTAGAATAAGTTATGTTCCGAACATTGTACTCGTAATTGTTTTTGAGGGATGCCCAGTTTGCAAGACATTATTAGTAGAGAAGCTTTATGTTCATCCTATTATTTCCCAGGAAATAAATTTTCTCAGATTACTACAATCTACAATGAATAGAGGTTAATGTTATTTTGTTTGTGACTTGTGATGGGCGTTAAAAATCATTAAATGAGCTTGAGCACAATAACGGACCTAATAGTAAATAAGATCTTACGATGGTCCATTAATTTAATTAGCAGAAAAGTGATTCAATGTGGCCGAGTGTATCGAATCATTCGATATTAAATAGGTAGGTAATTGTTACTATATAGTACATGTAGGTAGTGTGAATAATATGGGATATAGGTACTTTGTGAAAGTCAAAGAGTAAGTAATATTGCAACAAAATCAGGAAAACTAAAATTCCCAATTTTCGTGGAAGGTTAAACATTTTTGTAACATTGCATTCGTCATCAAATGTTAAGCGACTTTCAAAATTCCCGTTCGTGCGTCCGTCTATCCGGGTGCCGCGTTTTATGTTAACATTCTATCTCAAGAACGGACAACGTAGAACCCCGTCGTTTTTGAGCGAAATCTAATAATAAATGCCATCAATGTGATGCCTCAAAAAAATTGTTGCAAATAGCCTGTCCCTATAAGTATCGTTTTACTATCAAGAATAAGGAGACGATCTAGCTACAGGAAAACGTATTTGGGTTAAAGGACTGGATTAGAAACCGAGAATACTGTGGATTTGTAAAAAAATTAATGCAAGAATTACGTTTAGGGGACAAAATATTATACAAAAATTTCATTTCATCCACTGGTATATTTAATTTGGAATCAATATCTTGTAATCCATTTCGCCTATGAATTTGATTATGATAGTCTGAATGGGATACATCCCATAAACAAACTCTTTCCTCTACCATCTCAATTAAGATAATAATCTCCTCCCGTTTCCATGTATACATGTTTAAGGCTAAAATTAAAATTTTGTTTGTCATAATATTTTAACATAACCTCACTCACCTGTTATTGGGGTGTTCTTTAACCAAATACTGCGTTCGCAACCGCTGCGCGCGCCAATATCCTTGGCTATAGATGTGACTTCGATAAGAGGGGGTCGAGCGGTACCATCGCTCTTTACCCCTAATATCTATGTAGGCCGGGACCGCCTCGTAAGGGGTAAGCCGCGCGTTTCACGTGACCCTCCCCACAAATGTGATCAGTGTCACGCGAAGTTACGCAGCCTCCCCCGGTCCTGGCTGATGGGCCCCACCGGTAGAGCCTTGCTTCTGGCGCTCTTGACTTTCTTCGCCGGTGTGTATTACCCCCGGGGGTGTCATGTTGGGTGTTTGAGGAGTCCTTCCTGCCTCTCGTCGGGCTTACTAGAGCCCGTCTGCGCGGCATTCACGTTGATATGGTGAGCATTGTAGCTCAGGATGACGGAGCTAGATAGCTGATCAGCGATCAGCTCGCTGGTTCAGTCAGGTAAGGTAAGGATGTGTGGTTTGGCAAGGCAGTCGGCCTCGCCATCCACTGGATTGGGCTGTTTTAGTGTCTTCTCGATCCGTTTTCTTTGGTCCTGTTCTTTTCTTCGGTGTCGTCTGCTTCTTCTCGCATCAGTCGTGCTGAAACATAAGATTGTGATTATATACTCACCCGTTGTCCAGGATTTGGGTCTTTGGCCGTTTGTGAGGTCCTGCTTCCTCTGGATCGTAGTCCGTGGCCAGCCGGATTAGCGGATTCCCGTGGTCCTCTGCGATGACGTAGAGCTTCTTGGCGTGGTCCTCGATCATCTCGGGGGCCGTCTTGTATTTCAGGTCCCTTCGGATGACCTCGTTGGTCACATACTAAGGGGCACCTACTGCAGTCCGAAGCGCTATGTTTTCCACTGCTTGGATCCTCTTGAGGTGCGTCTTCGCTGCGTATCCCCATGCGGTGGATGCGTAGGTCAGCTGGGGGCGTAAGACGGTCTTGATGAGGGTTGTCTTGTTCTTCAGGCTCAGTCTCTTGTCACCGGCTAACATTGGGTACAGCAGGGCTCGGGTGAACTTTTTCGTAGTGGCATCTATATGGTTCTATATGGAGCCCATATCAGGGCTCGATCCAGGGTCACGCCAAGGTACTTGACGTTGTTCTCCCACTGGATGTTGACGTCGTTCATGGTGACGTGTCCTGTTGGCCTCTGCTTGCGAACCCTCCGGAACAGCACTGCTTGGCTCTTCTTCGCGTTGATTTCCACCTTCCATCGGTTGCACCAGACCTCGAGAGCAAAAGTTTCGTTGAAGTGAATATTTTTTACTGCGATCGCATCATTGAAAATTGTCGTTCACACTGCGCGTGCAACAAAATAATCATATGTACCTAGCTATACTGCGGACGCTATTTTGTAGGTTTCGGCACGCACCGGCAACAAAAGTTGAGCTGTTTTTAGCGATCGATGCAACAAAAGTAGCCGTGCCTGACCCACTGTATGACGCAAAAAGATAGTGGAAAAAAGCGGTGGTAGAAAGTATATCACGTGACCCTCCCACGTACTATCCCGATATATGTATATGAAACAAAAAAAAAACCTTTGACGTAGTTATATTTCCCCCTCTACATAGATGAAAAAATCATTTTCTAGCCAATTAATTGATTTTAAGTGCCGTCGCCATCTTGGATGTTGTGTTTAGTCGATTTGCACGTTTATTTTACATTTCTCGATAAAAAGTGACAAATTTATAGAAAATGTCATTGTCTACAATCCTCATATATTTAATATTTCCTCTACAACTTTGTAGTTAAAATGTGCCACTTATTATCAATAAAATTCTCTAAAAGTTGCGAGTGCTGTATTACCATCTACGGCACTCGTACGGTATTGATCAGACACTGGTGTTGCCCTATGATCCGGGGGATATTGAGTCCGTTGTGGGGAATGAGAGGTCCCGGTTATACTGGAACTATTTATTCTAGAGCGTCAGAAAGATACAAGACAATAAGCCTGACATAGTCCTCCTCGACCAACTCAAGAAAATGTTCGTTAGAGTTTTCGGCTTCGGCCGAAAAGAACATTGTCTTGAGTTGGTCGAACATTGAACATTGTCTGACAAAATATCGAGATTTACTCTCCGAACTCCGCAGGCTGTACACGGGTTATTCTGTTAAAATAGTGGTTCTTATTATTGGTTCTCTCGGTTGTATGCGACAATCATTGCTCTCAGAATTAAGAACCATCCCAGCATGTCGTCAATCGGCAGAAGTCATTACTGGGAAGATGCAGAAGGCCGTCATACTTGGCCCGTTGCGTTTATTCAGAACATGTGAGTTGCGACCTCAATGACCGCTTAATGGAAATCGGATAAGCAACGATTCCGCGAGAAAGCATCTAGCTTATTCAAACCACCTCCGCGTGTAGTCGACAATCGGCCGACGGTAGAACGGGTTGAAAACTTCTGGACGGGAATATATGAGGTTTCTCATCCACTAATTAGAGACACTCCAGCCGTTGCGGAGTTTCAGGCCTTCGGTGGAAGACATCAACAGCCACAGGTCCAAAAACTGCGCCAACCAATAACCCCGGAGGAAGTTCGGAGGGCCCTTGAGGGGACAATAAACTTTGCTGCTCCGGGTCCACCACCATTTAGCTAGGATTTTTAACGGCTGGCTGAATGGAGAGCAGCAAATTGGGGCCTGGTTGGTCAAATTTGGGGCAAATTGGGGCAAATTGGTCTCTCTGGCATCTTACACCACCTTGATGCCAGAGAGACGTATACCTTTCTGGGTGTGCCACAAAGTCACATCCAGGAGGTAAATATTACAAAAGACGCTCTCCGCGGCAATTACCGCCACCTGCTTCGACAGATCTGGTCCTCAGAGATGTCGGGGACCAACAAGGTGTCGGCGACAAATATGCTTGCCGTTCCGGTTCTACTCTACTTCTCTTGAGTAATCAAATGGACACAGGAGGAGCTGCAGCAACTCGACGCAGGTACCCGCAAAATGATGCATCTCTGTCGGAGTTTGCATCCGAGATCGTCCGTTCCGCGGTTATATCTCCCACGACAACAGGGAGGTCGTGGACTCATGGGATTGGAGTGTCTCCACAACAGAGTAACTCTGGACACAGCCTGTAAAATTATCAGGAGTTCGGATCCCCTACTCCTCATGGTCAAAGACCTTTATCCTAACCTAATCCTAATTAGTAAATCCGTAACATATTTGAGATTTATAAGTTCTGGCTGCATACTTTGTTTTCTTTTTTACGTGAAATACCCGAAGGGTGCGTATACTATAGAATGTTTCGCATTTTATAATTTTTCGCTTTTTACTTTTTTAGCACAATCTGTCAAAAAGTTTGACCTAGATATAAATATTAGTTATTTATTTTATATTGAAAACAGTTTTGCTTTTGTTTATATAATTAGGGAATATAAATAATATAAAAATAACATGAAATAAAATAATAAAAAGGGCGAATTGGTAGTAAAAAGTATGTAAAAATTCTTCCACAAAAATATGCATTATGGTAGTTAATATTTCGGTAGTTATATGCATTACGGTAGTAAGTATTTAAATGATTAGCAAATGTGAATTACTAAACTGAACATAAACTAGAGATATTATTGTTAAACACAATTTAATTTTATTGACTTCTTGGGTATATAAAATGATAAAATGTATACCTATCGTCATAAAAAAAGTTTGTTTTATATTTGATATTTTCATTTAAACAGAGATATGATAAATAACTTGACCTAGGTATTTTAAGGTTCAAGACTTACTGTATGTACTTATATGTACTTATATGTGATAACACGTGAGTCAACCAATTTTCTACTTTTGGTGTATAAACAAGAAAAATTGAGAAATTATTTATGTTTTCAATAAGAAATATTTTCATTACTACAATTATATCGTAATTACAATGATACAGTAATTGAAGAATATAATTATGTTCAGAAATAGAATATCAAGTTAAATATTGAATTATGTATGTGATATAAACCTGATTCAATATTTATTTTGATGTTTTATTTCTAAACATAATTATATTCTTCAATTGCTCATTACCAAGCATCATATTATCAAAAATAAACAATAGAACTAAATGTTGCTTATATAAATATTTTATTTACTTAAATAAAAGACTTAAAAATAAATTAACTTCAAATATAACTACGCTAAGGTATCTCCGTGATAGGAACCAACGTGGTTGTTATCGTAGGCTCTGTAATACTTTCTTCACTCGTATCTTCGGTACAGTTTCTAATAATATTATTCGTGGACTCATTCAGTTGTTCCGTTCTTAGACTAGTATCAGTCTTGTATTGTTCACTTGGAGATGGAACCTTAGGATTAATTGGAATCAAATCAATCGCCTGTACGTGTGCTCTTACTGAGACGCCGGGTGGCACTGAGAACAACTTGTCGCCTACGTTAGTAACAATAGTTCCTTTGCATTTATCACATCCCTCATCAGTACCGCCCACATGTATGACAGGTCTGGTCCCGTATGGGGGTCGGGCGTTAGAAGTTTCACTTCCAAATAGTCCAAGATCTCCATGAACTTCGTTGGAACCAAATCTATCGTCCGAATTAGTCGTTGGCTTCCCTGGTCTGTTGCCAAAACCAACTCCCAAATTATTTCCTCCGGTAGGTCTTTTACCTGGCTTCTCTGTTGATATCGGTCTTGGTAGGCCTTGAGGGAATGTAGTACCTACAATGCCTGATCCTCCTGGTTTTGTAGTGCTAGTGCCAAAAGACGGCCTCGATATGCCAACTGAAGGTTTGTAAGAACCATTGTCTCCCGTAGGCTTATAAGATCCGTCTTCTTCTTCACTTATTAGTCCAGGTTTAGATCCACCTTGATTCGATGTAGCTATACCAGGCTTTACTGTGGTACTATGAAAATCAGATTCACTACTAGAACTGCTAGTTGCTGCACTACCAGGACGTCCTGCACCGCTGACACTCCCAGCACTATTGGCACCTCCAGCACCACCGAATAAATCTCCAAAATCATCGGTATCCTCTTCTGGAGGAGATGGTGAGCTTAAGTCTCCACCATTAATCCCTCCAAATATACTAGATGGTTTACCAGGTCGAACTGGTCTATTAGGTCCAGTTGGTTTAATTGGTCTAGTTGGTTTGCTTGGTCTACTACCGAGACTGAAGTCATCTTTATTTTCGTCTTGCCCGAGAGCTGGTTCTTCACCTTTAGAACCTGGTTGTTTACCAGCACTAGGTTTAACGTGACCACTAGCTGCAGTATTAAAAACATCATCGTCTTTACCATAATCATAAAAATCTGGTGGTATGATTCCTGGTCTGCCAAAGGGGAACAATGTTGGTAGATGAGGTCCTTTTACATTCTTCAAGACTCTATAGCCAGTTTCTGGACCTGCGATATAATGAACTGAGTGCTGGACACCCTTGTCATCTAAATACGTGTAAGAGCCTCTGACATGTCCAGTGGAATCACTTGTTTCTGTACGTCTTTGATCAGGTCCAGCAGACACAAATCTGCAGAAAAGTAAGGTAGGTATGTATTTTATATTCGCATAACACCTTCATATGTCCTTATTTTTAACTAACAAATATCGGGATTGATCAGCATAACTATGCATAACAACATGCAAACATAAGTCAGTAGTAAGATATTTAAAGATATTTAACATCTCGAAGGTAAACGTTTTTCACTTAAAATAGTATGTGCTGTTTACGTTTACCAGAGCAGTAGCAAATAGAATGCAAATATGATCATTAATATTAATGAATTAGTTAATTCATTCATGTGGCACTTGAGCAACATAGGTAGGTACTGTTGTTACTAAAAAATGCACCTTCATATTGATTACAAAATTTACACAGCACAAATCCATTGTAATAAATGGTATTGACGAGAAAAGTAACCACCATTATTTGTTGTAATTCGTCTATATTTAAATTTTTGAACTCAACAGTCAAGTAGCTTAACAATATGTTAATTTCGTATTTATAATAAAACGGAATATTACCTATAGCTTCCATCAAGCCCTTGTTGTATGGAAGTCCTTCCTCTTGGAATTGGTTTACCACGTCCATTGAAGTATAATGGTCCATATGATCGGGGATTCGAATCCGGGAATGGTGTTTTAACATGAAAACCAGTGTTTTTTCCAGCAGTAAATTCCACATTATGTCTTTCTCCAACGTCATCTACATATGAGTACTTTCCGTTTACATCTCCTACTCTATTTGCACTTTCTTGTCTAGTGTATGTTCTCGTTTTAAACGAAAAATTATAACTGGGGTCCTCAAATGGGTCGTAGTAAGGGTCATCCCGAGAACCTACAGGTCGTGGGCCGTTTTGGTTGAGGTCATATTTTCTTACGATGTTTTTGCCTCGTGGTCTAAAACCTCGAGGTCCAGCAGTGTATATCGTTGAATCAATCGCACCTGTGGATATAAAGTGGTAATAAGTCTCTTAGGAGTAAAAGGTCATGTCATATTTGGTATTAGCGTATTTGCAAAGACACTGACACTTCCGCAAATTACAAACTTAATAAGTAATATAAGTATATATGGTATATATACAAATAAGTAATATGTATATATACGAATATTATGTAATTTTACATAATATCTTATAATAAATTCAATTTATTATATCAACATATTATAGGTACCCAAAGTACCCATACACTTGCGTTCAAGGGAGAGAAAATACAATGTATTTAACAAAGAAATTGAGAAGACATAATTTGGTATTGTGCTAAGATGTAAAAATAAAATTTTTATCTTGATTTAAAAAAAACTGATTTATGCAGCAAATATATATGCAGCAAATTTATGCAGATTTATGCAGCAGATCAGTAGCAATTTTAGTTATAAAGATGATTTACCCTTTTATCATGTTAACACGAAACGTTATGATACCTAATATATTCTCTTAAAATTTCTGAAACTAATTCAAATTAACATGTATTTCATTTTTAACTTTCAAACTCTTTAGGAAGACTCTTTATGATGCAAAAGAATAACATAATTATATTTATAACATAATATTTAGTGTCAGCGTTAAAAATATATTTCCAAAAATTAATACAACTTAGGTACCTGTAGCTGGATTTCTTGCTCCGAATTCACCTTTCACAACGTTATTTCGGTTAGCATCTGCATAGTGGTATGAATCTGGATTATTGTAACCAAACTCATAAGATCCGTCCCTATGTATTACATTGTAATCATCGTCTGCTCCTACAATTTCGTTTAAGGTAACCAGCAGCAATACACACCATGGAGGTCCCTAGATAAAATCATATAATAATAATGGTGATGATAATGACAACATTCAAAAAATATTTGTATTATAATTTTATATGTTAAAGGATTCGTGCATTAAAAAAACCGTTTCTATTGATTTTCGGCAATGAATTTCTCAAAATATTTTTGATATTATAACTTGAGAAACAAATATGTGATGACTTCTTACATCACATATTAGTCAGGAATGATGGAAAGTTGCAAATATATATATTTTTTAAATTCTTAGCGAAAAATGCCCAAGTTGTCTTCATATGTAACTATTTTATTGGTAACTAAAGCCCTTCGACGTTAGGAAACGTCTTACTTGCACAACCAGTTACGAAAACTAAAATGTTACACAACTGGTTTTGTAAGAGTTATTTGCATTCCAAGCTGCGAAAGCTTACTTTTAAGTGCGAGGTGTATTTAATAAGCCGAGGCGAAGCGAAGCGTAGCGGAGGCTATTAGAATACCTCGCTTGCAGAGGTATTCTAACATTAGAATAAGCGTAACATTAGAATATCTTGCAGAGTGTAATGTGTTAAACTCTTCATTCTTCCCTCGATTTTATAATATAAAACACAATTTAAACCTAACATGTTTTACTTTCGATTTCGCTATGCCTATTTAAAACAGAAAAGTATACTTTCGTAGCTCCCCCCTACGATAAATGAAAAATTTATTTCATAGTAGGTTAGTTAGACAATTATGAAACAGACAAGCTATGAAAGTGACAAGCTGTCACACCGTTACAACCTACTGGATTGTTTTTAAACGTATAAAATTCGGTTTTCTTCTCATAAAATATAAAACTGGTGAATATTAGAAAAAATCACGCATGGGACTATGGGACACAGTATTTTGTGTAACTCGAATCCTTTTGCGGAACTCGCTCATTCCGCTCGTTCCAGGAATGAATAAGGGAAAATTATTTTTATAGCTGTCTAGTTCACAGCTATAAAAATAACTTTTCACGTAGGTACTTTTAACAATATCTTAAGGAATAAGTTATTATTTAAGTACCTATGTGCGACTGACGTAACAATAAACATTATCTACCCTATTTTTTTTTGGGAAAATAATGCCGCAAACAGCTAGTATGTACTTGATAAATATGGTACCTACGTTTAGAATGTGTGACACTTCAAATTACCTACATATTTTGGTATATCGTTTTTAGATTTTAGGTTACCTTTGCGTTACTTCTTTCTTTGACTAGGCCATAAAATAATTTTTTGTTCGAATATGTCAAAAAATTACGTTTCTCGGTTAGAAAACAATAGCGAAAGGTAGAACTTTTCTATCTTCAAGTAAGCGGCCTGAAAAGACTTTTCTGACCTAGGCAGACAAGAAGATCAGGCGTCTTTAGTTACCTACTTTTAAAAATACTGGCCCTTTTTTTCTACTGTAAAATGATAATAAACATTGTCAATTAAGTATTATAATGACTAGTTAGTATAATACCTACATGTTGTAAAACGAATAGAAATAACTGCGTATGTTGTCACCGTGTAGATATGTAACACTCTTTACGTTCAAGTTTGAAATGAAATCTTTAATTTAACTTAAAAAACAGTACAACATACAACAACAAAACTTTATTTTTAAACTTACTTTCATTTAAAAAAATGTAATATATGACTACTTTGTCTCTAAACCTTTTATGTTTATAGTAAAATTAGAACAATTTTTCATAATAATTATCGGTCGGTTCAAACATTCTCTAGTCTAGTGCAACATTTTAAGTTAAAGTGGATCGGGGTGTTTAGTCCGTTTTATTCTGTTTGAGTAATAGTAGTGGTCAAGTCTGTGTCTTAAATGCTATTTTCTTGTGAGTGTTGTGATGTTATTGTATTTTATTGTGATGTATTGTGATGTATGTATGTTATTGTGATGTTATTGGTTTATTAACCGTAGAAGTGTGGGGAAAGTAATTCAATATTTTGTTAGCTATTTAAAGTTTGTTATTTATGGACTTATCCACATAGCCCTCAGCTACAGTGGAAAATTTCCATCCTCTGTGGCGTTTAAGTAAGGTTATGTCTGCTCCTGCATCAGCCAGCAACATAGCCGACGTTCTTCGTAAGCAGTGCCCCGTATATTCTTTGGCATTCGCAAGCTTTAAATGAGATGCAATTTCAAAAGAATTTGCCCCGATTTTATGAATTCCCACGTTTTATTTGCAACACTTTGCCATTTCTATAAGAGAAATCGGTCATTTCCTTCAAAATTTGGTGGTTGCAGCAAAGAATATTTCCGCTAATATCTTAACTATTCTCCTGTTATGTACAGTAAATGAGCGAGGTCTATTTGTTTCATTATCGGGACTCTTTACTAAACTAGTTGTTCTTAAATCATCTATTTGTGACACTTATAAAAATGCCAATTCCTCACGGCGCACGATACCTGCTTTATTTCATAAATTTTGCATTATCAACGTTTCTCCTAATTTTCAACATATAATTTAACATTGAATAAGTCGACCATAAAGTTAATGTATTTTTCAAATTTATAATAGCTTCATTCATTAATATTTTTTGATTTTTCTGGAATTAATTCCATCGCAGCTAAATTTGCTAGCTCTCTTACTTCTGGGGGTGTTTCCGCAACAATTTCTTCACTATTTATTTTATTATATTTATTTCATGTATAATTTTTTCGATTAAATTCGATATTATAATATACAAATTGAATTAATTCGATACTAATTTCAAGCAAACTGATGTGCCAGCAGTTGTGCAGTTGTTATTTATTATATCTGGCCTTAGTTAACAGCCGTCTGTTACAAGAAAACTTGAAAATTGTATCATTTGCAGGGTAGCAAGTAAATCTTAAGAACATAATATTGTAATTATCCCATCATTTTAATAACCATAAGCACATTCGAATAAAAAATAATATATGACACACAGACGGAAAACTGTTTTTTGGGCAGCTACGAATTGCCATAATGGCAATGGCAATGGCAATGGAAATGGCAATGCCATCATGGCAATACTTCGTAGTCGCCAGAAGAACTAGATTTTTCGTCCTTGTGACATAAACTACTATTTTCTACGATGGTACAAAAAGTTAATACTTTTAACACTATTTACGATGCCAAAAGTTTTACTTATTGCAATAGGGGAGAAAATAGATCATATCAAAACAACATTAGAGTAATGCCACAAAAGATTAGACCTTGATCGTTGTTTTATAGCCTCGAAAGTTAATTTATAACACAATATTACTAGTCAGAAGCAAAAAAAAATTATATAATTATTTCACTTATAGGATTAATAAATAATCGTCAATATTTTGTTATTTGATATTGCACCAGTTAAACAAATGACTATTTCTGCCTAGGCAGGAAAAGTAAACCATTGTTGTCAGCTTGGCCTCTTCTGCAAAATCGATGTTTTGCCGCCGCGTCGATCGGAAAAAAATATTTTTAGAGCCTTCAAAATCGCTAGTTTGCGTACTCATTTGAGTCCGTAAAATAAATATTTTTCGGATTTTTTTCAAAAAGTTGCCATGACTATCACTATGTCGGCATGATACTTAAATTGTGAGGTTCACTATATTCGAGAAATATTTGCTTTGAAGACATTAATCATACATAATAAGAGGTTTGAATGTGTTTTTTGGGAACTTTACATGAAAAATGTTGTTTGTAACATGTACCTAAAAAGTTTTTCCGGACGCATATGAGGCTTACTATCGCACTAGTGCGATTGTAAACTGAAACATATAAGTGACAGTGACATTGTTTTCAAGTTATATAATTTCTATACCTAATAAATGCCTAATTTTATTTAATGCAGCAGCTGTAAAAATAATTTTCCTGGCCTCGAATGATTTTTGAATGAAAAACTCATTCTCGGCCATTAATATATGAAAAAAAATGTTTTAAAAAAATATTTTTATGTATTTAGTATCAGTTCCTATTTGCTAATGGTAATGAATAAGCTGCATTTTATTATCACTTCAGGCCTTGTAATAATTTTCGAGCACACGCTATCACTTCGCTATCACTTCATTTGAGTTCCGAAAAATAAGTCTTTCTCGGCCTCAGTCCCAAAAAGTTGCCCTGACAACTTTTAAGGGTCATTTACGTAAATAAACCATAATGGTTCAATTGTGTTTACATCTAGTTAATATGGTGGCATTAAAATCCGAAGCTTCCTATTTTTGAGAAATATTTGCCGGCTCGTCCGGAAAAACTTTATTTTAGATACTTGTAACAAAAATAACTATATTAGTACGATTGATAAAGATTGACACCTAAAGTAATTTAGGGCAAAATATTTTTTATTTATCGTAACTAGACACAGAAACTCCGCTTGTGTATTTTTCCAATCACATAAAACTCCACTAAACATAACACTAATAGGTAATCCAAAATAGGGGCACAAACAATACACATTGTACTCACACTATAAAATTGCATTGTCACAAAAAAAAACAACTAAAATGCCAATCTGATACTGACTTTTATCATATCTAAAAGAACCTTTTATACTACTAACCAAATAGTGGGGTAGTAACACTATTTTTTATTTAGCATTGTCTTAATAATACATATGCATATGGTGGACCAAAAACATTAATTTGCTGTTTGTAATGAAATATTCCGAGAACACAATTGAATTGCTGGATTCTTAGGGAATTCCTTGTACCGTGAAGATCAAAGATGTCCTTGCATATTCCTCAATGGTCTGCTGGCCACAATTAAGATCCAGGACCCCACATAAGTAACTTGGTAGGAACTCTTAATTGCAGGGGCCCTTTGCTTGCTTTGAATGTGACTTGATCCTCAACGGAAATAGAATTTGTTATTAGTTTATCATTATAGATTATTTGGTATTATTTTGTCCAAATCCCCATAAATTGTTTATTCATACTTATTTTTTATTACTCAGTAGAGCTGAAGGTTTATGATAAATATCTTAAATTTCTATGTAATTTTATTTTAATAATCTGTAAATTAATATGCATATTTTGTCCTAAAGCAGCGGTCATAATTATATGTGAAAAGTATATAATTATCAATGCTGTTAAGAACTTCGTATTCCTTTGTCAGTTTATTTCATGTGTTACTTTGAAGTACATGTACGTCATAATATGCACATTATAATATTATAGTATATTATTGAACGAGCAATTAATTATAGCCATTATTGGCCAATAATGGAACAGAGGTGGAAAACAAGATGCGCGTGTATGTATCTTAAATTGTCATATATCGTGCATAGTAACCAAAGCGAAAACTTTTTTATGCGCGACTTCTTTGCTCATTATAATATTTTCAGTTTTAATTGAATTTATTAATTATTATATTAATTAAGTTTATTTCTCTCGCTTAGTCAACCAGTGTACTGAGCGCTACATAGACGAACGTGACGGCTCAGTCTCATTCAATACCCACAAACTCTCTCCGCTGTCTCGCTCTGCCGACTGATCCTCTCTCACTTAGTCGACTCGAGCCGACTGTACCCGAAGGAGCGTTACATAGCCGAGCATGACGTGTGACGGCCCAGTCTCATTCAACACCCACAAAAATAAAAGTGTTGAGAGCGCCTATAGAAGTTTTCACTTCAAAAAACCGACGCACCTCATCAACTGTAAAACATATGACCAACAAACATTGTTGCCAGGTAGGTATGTCAGAATATAGTAAATGTTAAGGAAATTTCATTTGTATTTTGAGGTTATGGTGGACTAACAAGTCTTGAAAAATTAAATAAAATTACTTATTTATGACACATTTTCTTAAGATATGATTGATATATATATATATATATATATATATATATATATATATATATATATATATATATATATATATATATATATATATATATATATATATATATATATATATAATATAATCTTAAGATATGGTTGAATAAGATATATTTATTAGGGAATGCAAGTACCTAATAAAATAGAATGATGAATGAATACCCTTTATTATGGCAAAACCTTTTAACAAAAACATTATTTTGTAGCTTGCTGTGTTACTTATTTTTTTTTCAGCCACTCCAGAAGTAGGTACACACTTTTGTTATATTTTCCAAAATAAGTCAAGTTTGAGGTCACTATTGATGTATTGTAAAAGTTTAATATTATACATAGTATAATACGAAATAGGTATGGCTTATTATATTAATGTTAATTTGGCCAGTTAGAAAATAATATTTAGTAACAAATGTTAACGTAAGTACATAACGTTTATAAAGATATTTTAAAAAAATGCTCTGGTACACGATGTATTTGGTATTTTAGTTAATCACATACTGTGATAAAGATTATCCATAACGATAAATGAGGTCTGGCTTCAATTTTTCTGGCGCGCAAAAATTTCTATTCGACCTCGTCTTGGATCATATTTTTCCATTTAAGAAAGAAAGAAACGTGTCTCCACATCCCAATGAGAAATATTCTGTAAGTACATTTACTTTGAATCATCTCATTGCACATTTTTACATTTTTGTTATATAACTGTTTTGTTGAACAACGATTATCCAATATTCCCTGAAATTCATTTATCTGACGGCAAAATAGCTATGGCAAACGCACATGCACAAGCAAATGCACAGGTAGATGTAGAACCCTACAGATTATTTATAAAATTTTAATTGTACCAGAATTTGAAAGTGATCAAGTCATTTTAAACATTTTCCTTAACGCTTGTGACCATGCATACCGTATGTCCATGAGTGACCAAAGGAGGTTAATCTTATATATTATATATTAAAAACGTGGACGTGCAGCGCAATTAATAAATTCGCGTAACCCAACAACATGGGTCGAAATAAGATAATTGCTTTCAGTTTCACCCAATATTTACAGCGAATAAACTATCCAACGAAGCTGCTTCAACATTCTTTTCGCGTCTTCAAACGCATAGCGGCAAAATGCACACTACCATCCAAAGATCAAATCTTAAGGAAGAACTGAAAAGAGCACAAAGCCAATTAATTGAGACAATGACTCTCAACACCCTTCTCACCGGACTAGAACCCATGTTAGGCCAAATAATCAGAGCAAGTAACCCTTCAACGATGCTTGCAGCTACTCTGCACACCAGGAGAAATCTTTAACTTTCTTATTTCGAAAATCAAAAATTAGATAGGCCAAAACAACCTCGAAATCAAATTATAACAAAGAAACCAAACACACTTAACCAATTCCAAAAAATTTGTAACTGTTGCACGCCAACTGGATTCTGGATTTAACTCAAAATCACTCAACACAAAATTATAATCACCACATGACTCACTTCAAACTATTTCTAATCTACCTTTACCTGCACAAATGTCAAATGTAGCTCGATACCTAGACCTTATCGAACTCCAAGCCTTGCAAGCGGAAACAAAAATGGAATTAATTTTTAACATTATATCCTATACCACGTTTATCACATTCCTATGTTGGATAATCGTACTGGATTTCATCATATTTCATCAACATCACAAAAGTACATAGCAAAAGATGATGATTCTCTGTTATTTGTACAATTACAATTCACCAAGGTCCAGAACATTCTTAAAGAAGTATGCCCTTTTACTACCGAAACGAAAACCGTCATAAAGTGCGTGAACCAGTGGAAGAAGAGTGTTTAGAACTAAACGATAACTCTAGCAAAAGTTACGCTTAAAAGTTGTCGCAATTGTATAGCAACAACTTTTTATTAAAAAGTGGAGCTGTTATTAGGCTCCATGCAGCGGCTAGTGAACTGTTTCGGCATTTTCGTATACCTAAACAAAAATCCAACTACAGTCTCTTTTCTGATCAATCAGAGTATAGGGACAGTCGCAAACTTTGTAAACAGTTTAAATAATAAGCAAAACTATAATAATAAACAAATCGAAGTATACTTTTAAATAAAATACAAAATAAAAATAAAAAAAATAAATATTGGTTCCTACAAAATGTAGATCTACTGTCAAGTATCGCAAAAAATGTGGCAACTGTATCAACTATAGCTATATACAGCTTTATTCAAATTCTGGCGATTTCGGGACTGTTATACATTAGTATTGTTGGTCTTCTTTCGTCACTGACGACGGGTATCGGTTTCTGTTTTAAATCAGTTAGAGATATATTATATTATTTTTTCTTATCGTTCAGTCGTGTGCGTTGGTACGTAAATTACTTACTACTACTACTACTTACTACTACCTTACTTAGTAAATTACTTAATATTAGGCATAGCACCCAGTTAACATAACATACCGTCTTAGCAACAGATATTGTAAATGAACAAAAAGCATGCAAAAATATTTTCGGTTTGTCTAAAATTCTCTGTTAAGAAGTAAATTGAAACGAAGAAAAACGGTAAATACATATGCATACATTGGGGATGGACTGGGGATGGAATATATTATTTTAAAAATTAAATGTCAAGACGATTCAGTACCATGAATAGCAATTTGTAAGTAGTTTGAAAGATCATATCCTTAATAGCTCCTGCATCCGGTACACATATTCTTCAACTGATACCATATTTCAGTTCCTTGCAACGATCAGATAGCTTAGCTCTCTCTAATTTTCGGATATCAATCTGATAACCAGTAGAGGAACTAATGTACTTCACCTTGCTATATGAAAGGATATTGCGCACTGGTATATCTTTTAGAATTATCGACCGATTGTTGTAAGTAATTATTTAGCAATGGCCAGTAGAAGATCACAAGTTCAGTACTTCAAAACTGGGGTGTAACCTATAAGGGTGATTTTTTCTGCACCATACGTAAATTTTAATTATTTCCTGCCACTAGTTATCTCATATTCTTTTTCATTCATCAACTCATTTTCATTTTGGTAGCCAGCCTTTGCGTGCTTATGAAGCATGAAAATCTTATAAGATCTCTAGTTGCGCTGATGTGTATGAAAATAATTTAGTATTACCGGGTAAGTTAACTAAAGACAACTTAATATTTGATACGCCACAAATGAATGTTTTTACAGATTACTTCCGCAGGATTTATTGCCAATGAGGTAACATGCTCTCTGAAGAGGTAACAGGCAACTGAACTGAGGCAACTGAAGAGGTAACATGCTCTCAATAAATTGAAAAATAAAATGGCGTCAAGCTATGACCAGATTCCATGCTTTTATCAGAGATTGTATATATATATATATATATATATATATATATATATATATATATATATATATATATATATATATATATATGTTTTTGTCCATCTTTTAGGTACTTATATTGTTTAACTTAGCACTTAAAAAAGCTATCTTTCCTGAAATGTGCGGGGTCGCAAATTTTTGACCTGTACTCAAGTATGGTGATGATGACCAACTACATTTGCAATATTAACTAATTTTGCCAAAGCAATGAAAGCATACAATCGTATCTGTCCCTGTGCTAAAACGTATTGTCACGGAATCATGAAAAGCGATTGTGCACGCTATACTGAAAATTCCCTAGATCTAGGAAAAAATTGCACAATCTGGCAAAATCGCACCAGATGATGTGGCAACATCGTATCTGGAGGTGACAAATACAACCCCCCAAGGGCGAAGTCTCAACCCTCTAGGACTTACGGAATATGAACATGTGGATTAACCCCTGTAGAACCCTTCGAGATGCCTTGTATAAAATCTAGAATGAAATGGAACAAGTGAGAACAATCTGAAACGGGATGGAATAATCAAGAAGCTTCTAGAACTTTCCAGAACATTGAAAATAGTATTTCAGGGCCAGCCGATCGCCACATGAGTCAGTCTAGTTTAAACGCTCTTAGAGACCAAGTAATAAGTAATTAGTAATAAGTAGACCAACAGTTAATAATTAGTAATAATTAGACCAAGTAATAAGTGTTCAAGTTAGTAATTTATCATTGTAAACAGTTGTGAATTGTTGGGTTTGGAAGTTAATAAAGTATATTTGGATTCTGGACAGTACTCACTTATTTTAGGAACTCAGTGACGCAACAGTATATATCACCCTTGCAATATGGATTTATGAAAAACTGTTGAACCATAACAAATTTTGTTGTATCTACACAATACATTTTATGCAATTGATGACCAAGGTCAAGTTGATGTGATTTAAATAGACCTCCTAGGCTTTTGACAGAATATTTCATGGACTAATTTTGAATAAGATAAAAAATCTTTGGACTTTGGACTTTGTGTAAGTCTGTTAACATTATATACTTCCTATATAATGGTTTCACTACAAATTAAATTTCTTCTTCATTCACTGTCCCTCAAGGATCCAACCTGGGACCATTGTTATTTTTAATATTTATTAATGACATTACTGATGTTATTGACTGTAATTGCCTACTATTCGCAGATGACTTACAATTTTAATACACTATCAACACAGTAGGATTGTGATCTTATTCAAAATCAGCTTATAAATAAATTATATTATATCTTATTATCAAAATCAGCTTATATGAAATTTGATGGAATAAAAATAAATTAGAAATAAACGCACGTAAATGTAAAGCAATGAGTTTTACTTTTAAAAAATTAATAATTAAATATGAGCACATGATAAATTACACATCATTTCATTTTGAGTTAGCGAAAGATTTTGGAATAATTTTTGACACCAAACTCCCATTTAACGCACACATCAATAACATGGTTTAAGCATCATAAGGATGATAAGATTTATAATTACAGATTGTCGAAATTTATTGTCACAATATTCAGGCCTTGTAAATTATAAACTATGTTATTACTCTTTTCTACTATCTAAGATTGAATGAGATTGAATAGACATTTTCTATATTTAAAGAAATACTATAGTATTAAGTATATAGATATATATATATATATATATATATATATATATATATATATATATATATATATATATATATATATATATATATATATATATATATATATATATATATATATATATATATATATATATATATATATATATATATATATATATATATATATATATATATATATATATATATTTATATATATATATATATATATATATATATATATTTATATATATATATATTATATATATATATATATATATTATATATATATATATATATATATATATATATATATATATATATATATATATATATATTATATATATATATATATATATATATATATATATTATATATATATATTATATAA
>CAXKVY010006935.1:0-15606 GCA_964058915.1 Tetropium fuscum | reverse complement strand
GTCTGCTTAAATATTATATAGATCTAAATATGTCCTTAATAGATATAGTTTCAGAGCCGTAATGGTAAGTAGTTGAGTATTAGTAGCAGCAGTTGTAGTTCTTACAACTACAGCTTACAACTGCCTAGTAGTATTTTCTACCATGACATAAATAGTGATTCTTATTATATAAAACATGAGAAACAAGAATATGGTCATGAGAAAGTTCCCTTCGAGGTGCTTTGCAGAAGGCGCTTCTTTAAACCTCATGATACCTCATGATGAACCTTAATATTATACATATTATGGATTTTATATGGATTATATTTTTGCACCGAGGTTTTACATTCGATCATTTTCTCTGAATAACTATTTAACGAACAGGCAACATCATTCCCAGATTTTTGGTGTGCCAATGTTGTAGAATTAATTGGTTAAATTTTAATTTTCTGGTCACAGATTTGTAATCATTTCTGGAGACTTTATTTGTGTGTTGGCCTTGATAATAAAAAAATCCTCTATATCCCCAACCGATAAGATAGACGCTCGGAATCCGGATTGAATATTCACAAATTGATTAGATAAGCCACAAAAACGTGCTTGGAATAATTATAATAACAATGAATATATCTTACGTATGTAAAAAAATATCTTAAAATATATGCATTAAGTATGTTTGGCAAGATTTTCATTTGTATTAATTAATCACTATTTTCGTAAGTTTTAGAATATTTGCGAATATTTTTGGCTGCTATCTCTAGAGTAGGTCTATATCCGAAAGTATAGCGGAGTTTCGGACAAAGGGATTCCATGCATAAAATTATCTCTCTGAAGGATCCAATTTCTTACATATACGGCAGCAAAAACCATTATTTCATAGCACTGGGATCTGAGTAGTGCAAAATATACGACCGGAGGTCATTTTAGGCTATATATATATATATATATATATATATATATATATATATATATATATATATATATATATATATATATATATATATATATATATATATATATATATATATATATATATATATATATATATATATATTAGCTTTGAAATTCTTTGCTATTCATATTTGTTTTGTGAAAAGTAATCCTGGGTTTGTAGCATTTCATTACATTGAGAAATAAGCAAATAGACGAATAAGAGGAGAGATATACTTACCAGTGCTATATCTGGACATACATACGGAAATGAACCACTATACACACCGGAACGAACCACTTAGAAGTTGTACAAGTTCTTTCACCTTTATTAAGGATCTTCAGAGCAGTATACGATTTATTTCATTGATCATTTATACTTGAATTTATAATATTAATACTCCAACACTTGTAGTGACGTTTTATGATATTAGTTTTTGACGGAACTCAAATTCTTAGAATACACAAACCTAGTCTACTGTTTATATTTGTTCTATTTGAACATATTATATATAAAAGCATTAGGCATACAGTTATCCAGAAGATGTTAAACTTTAAAATGCATAAAATCTTGTTGAACCTATTGAAAAACAACTACTTTTTTCAACTATATGCTGGAGAATATTGAATTACATATACAATAGAGTTCGGAAGCATTCAAAGAGGGAGTGATACAGAAATTGCTTGCTTAGTCAAAACTATTATATATATATATATATATATATATATATATATATATATATATATATATATATATATATATATATATATATATTTATATATATATATATATATATATATATATATATATATATATATATATATATATATATATAGATATATATATATATATATATATATATATATATATATATATATATATATATATATATATATATATATAAATATATATATATATATATATATATATATATATATATATATATATATATATATATATATATAATGTAATGACGCAGTTCATATTATAATATTTCTCTCATCTTACTGAAAATTCCTTGTAGCTACAACGCCCTGATTTCAACTAATTAAGTTGTAAATATCTTTCATATATTCAGAAAATTCCGCAACTTCAGCTTTTAAGATAAGCAAGGGATTATGGGATTGGGTAAGAAAGCATGGACAAAATATAGAAAAGGGAATTGAATTTACAATCCACGAAGCTCCAAATATGCCACAGCAACAGATACCTATAAGTGATTTTGTTGTATCGATTTCGCCGCCCTGAACCCTCGAAGCATTTAAAGAGCAAAGTGCAAAACCATAACAAAGCAATCTCTTTGTTCTTTCCAATTGTTCGCACGAGCGCCTCCTAGCGACATACGGAGTTAAAAACCACGAGAATCTTTAGTCACGGAACACCGACTTCTCAAGTATTATGGTCACTAATAAAATAAGAAAGTAAGTAGAAATACCTAGTAATCTCCTGAAGTAGGTACCACAGAAAACGTAATTGTCATGTATCCTGTTTGATCATACATTTATATTTCCAGTTTTATTTTTCGACACCGTAAGTGAGGGAAGTATTCTAATCGTCGTGACAATTGGAACCCCAATTTTAACTACTATGTGTTTCAAAACCTGTTAAATATTCTCTACATGTTTTTTGGAAATTGTATGTCGGTCTGTTCTCGTTGTAATAATTGCTGTCGCTATCTGTCATAAATCTATTAGCTCATGCCGAACGTTGTACACATATTACCTATATCTCAGGAGTGAATATAAGTAATATTATTAATTATTAGGCGTGAACTTCAAATATTTTGTTTATATAGGCCATATACAAGATATAATAATAATAATAATATAATAATAATATACTTTTATTTGTAAACACAATTATATAAATACATAAAACTTGAAATGGTGACAAATCATATTTAAATACATAATTATACATCATTAAATACATATACATCATTTAAACATATTTGAATTTAACACCTAAGATTTATTATATCACCATAATTACCTAGCATTTATACATACAAATAAACAGGAACCACAAAGCCGTAGCTGTCTGTGGGAAATCGATATAACATTTGCATCTATAGATGTACTTAAGTAATTAGTGTTTTGCAGCAAACACCATAAATTACTAACACTAATTCAAAATTTCAAATGCTCTATAAGATGTAAAATATAATAATAAAAAATATTTAAAAAAAACATATTAATATACAGCATATAAAAAAATATTAAAAAAATATTAACAAATATCAAAAAACATTAGCCCTCCATACCTATTATTACTGCATTATTTATATAGTAACTAAATTGTGTATTACTGACCTATTTTTGCTGAAAATAAATTTTTTCACCTCTGTTCTAAATTGATTTATGAATCGTATATCTTGTATATTTGAGGGAAGCTGATTGTAAAATCTTGGGGCAAGATACATAAAGTTCCTTCGTCCTATCGATTTAGAAGAAAAGGGAGTTCTAAAGACATTATTTTGCCGTGTGCTATAATTATGATTAATTTCTTACTTTATTTATTAAAAAATTATTTCTTATTAAAAAATACTATCCTTAGTTGCATCGATTCATGTAGCGGACTAGAAATTCAAAGGTTTCTATAGTCGAGGGTTCAAATACCAGAATAACGCCTCTTTTTATTTAAATAGACGTTCAACACGTTATTATATAAACATTTTTAATTAATCTTTTATTATTTTAATAATATATTATATCCCTATAAATTTTAATTAAATCCGAATGCGAAAAGTCGCGTTTAACACAACAAAACTACGATTCATAATGGAATATATAATCACTTAGAGAATAAACGGTCGTGATCTAAACAATCTAAGTCAAACTTACAGTCTTAGAAACTTATAAATCTAATATCAAAAGAACACGTAGGTAGAATAGGTGAAATATTAGGTTCTCGCAAAACAATATTTTAAAGCTCAGGAAATACAGGTACTAATAAAGAAAACACTCGGTGTATCGATATTACGTTTTGATTACCAATTTAAAGTAAAGTCACGTCGAAATTATTATTCTCCTCGACGAAATCCCCTTGCCTTTATTTCAATTTATATCTGAGTATGATGGAGGTGAGTCGAGATGCTGGTGTATATCTATATAGGGAAGGCACCTAACCAATAGTTACAATAGTTACACGTCGCGACGCGCAGAAGTTCTATTAGCTTTTTGTAGACATATGAACTACTTACATATTATATGCCACACTACAAAATAATATCTAATACAACGTTCACAGCTTATTCATTCGATGTCGTGGGACATGGGAGGCAACAACATATTCTGTCTGGAGAGAAATTTGTAGGTTTATGACGATCTTATGGTTGTTCCGGGGCGCCAGGGTTCGCATTGTCGCTCTTTCTCAGGCTAACCTGATCAATATAGTAATACCATTAGTTCAACAAGAAGACATATATCGCTTGACTATTTTTCAGCCTCGTTCGAAGATACAAATGACAACAACTTTAGAAAATTTACGTAATATAATAGAGATGTTTAGAACACATTAAATTAATTTAAGTTTCTTCTTCTATTTAAAAAGGGCAGGATGCTATAAGCAATATTTAACATTAATTTTGGTCTCTTTACATCTACAATCAACCAAAACCGAACGCTCCAGCACAATTACTGAATAAAATTGAACTTTGTGATGCTTTTTATTACTCAGGGATATATGCCATATTTAAATAAGGTATGGTTAGTTCACATAAATCGCAAAACCAATTTTGTATCTGACAATATGCTGGGGAAGCAGCTGCTTTATTTCACGATCACGATGTAGCGTTACTCTGCCTGGTCTACATAATACAATATATTCGACATCCTATTGAGAATTGAGGATAAATTTCAGCGTTTTCACAAAGGAAAGCAAAATGCAATATTTGTAGATCCCAGCTAATCAAACACATGTATTATGCGAGCTTAATTATTAACTAATTGTCGTAGAGTTACTAACCATGAACTGTCTGAAATAAGATCATTTTCCCCCTAGGGATATACGGGTATATAGTGAATGTTTTGTTTACCAGTAGTTGTAGATATAAATAATTCTACAATATAGGCTGCCAAATGAATATAAACTCAAAATCTCATTAGGGCGACAGTTCAATATTAGAAGGAAGCCGTTTATCAAATTCGCGCCTCACAAATTGATTTAGTTATAATAATAATTGTTTACCAAATGTAGACAGTCAGATAGGAATTTCATCAATTATTTATGAAGTTGATAGCAGTGTATCAAGTAATTGCATTTGAAATTGATTTCTCCCCTATCTGTAATGAAGTATCAGAATACCTTAAGAGCAAAGAGACGAGAATTGATGTAAAAAAATGGCCTAGTGATTTTAACATAATATATCGCGCCATAAAAATAATACCTGAACATATTAATAAACATTTACCAAATGCGTTATCGACAGAGCCGATGACATTGACGAGGACACCAACTACAATAATTGTAATTCATGTAAATTGATGAAGGACTACAGCAGTCGTACTCGCATCAGGGATTCGCCTTTTATTTAAAAAATTCTATTTATAAAATGTCTTAGTAAATGATGAATTTAGTCCTATGTGATTATGGGAATCTAATATGGTAAATCGATACCATCCGATTTAGCAGCATTTACCACACCTATCAATTTTACAGTCTAATAATAGCAAACATCAATTCGTAGGTTAGGTTTCTGCAATATATATATATATATATATATATATATATATATATATATATATATATATATATATATATATATATATATATATATATATATATATATATATATATATATATATATATATATATATATATATATATATATATATATATATATATATATATATATATATATATATATATATATATATATATATATATATATATATATATATATATATATATACATATACATATATATATATATATATATATATATATATATATATATATATATATATATATATATATATATATATATATATATATATATATATATATATATGTATATGTATATATATATATATATATATATATATATATATATATATATATATATATATATATATATATATATATATATATATATATATATATATATTTTGTAAAAAGTAATCTTGGGTTTGTAGCATTTCATTACATAGAAATAAGCAAATAGACGAATAAGAAAGAAAACACACTTACCAGTGCTATATCTGGACACACATACGGAAATGAATCACTATACACACGAAAACGAACCACTTAGAAGTTGTACAAGTTCTTTCACCTTTCTTGAGGATCTTCAGAGCAGTATACGATTTATTTCATTGATCATTCATACTTGAATTTAAATTACCAATACACCAACACTTGCAGTGACGTTTTATGACATTAGTTTTTGACGAAACTCATTCTTAGAATACACAAACCTAGTCTACTATTTATATTTGTTCTATTTGAACATATTATATATAAAAGCATTAGGCATAGGTACAGTTATCCAGAAGATGTTAAACTTTAAAATGCATAAAATCTTGTTGAACCTATTGAAAAACAACTACTTTTTCCAACTATATGCGGGAAAATATTGAATTATATATACAATACAGTTTTGAAGCATTCAAAGAGGGAGTGATACAGAAATTGCTTGCTTAGTCAAAACTAAAATCATTTGTTGGTTGTATGTATATATATATATATATATATATATATATATATATATATATATATATATATATATATATATATATATATATATATATATATATATATATATATATATATATATATATATATATATATATATATATATTAATACATTAATTCATATACGATTTTTTAATACAGCACAAACCAGGTCGTGTTATAGTTACAGCTTTGAAAATGCGTGTGACCCCTGCATCCGCCAAAAGTTAGAAATGTTTCATATAACACGTGCCTGCCTGCTGACAGCCCATTTTCACGTATCTCACCTGTAGCTAGGATGCAGTCAAACGTTATTTCTCGGTCTTTGTAGTGGATCAATTACATCACTTCGAAGGAGCTGTTCACGTTTTACTCGACGTTTCTCGCAAAATCCGTGAAACCCTTTATTTATGCAATAATAGCTTCAACAATACCTGGTTATAATATAAATGGGATATTCAATAACTCGTTTGTTTCAAGGGATGTGATAAGATGGTTTCAATGATGCATAAATATATATTGAATTCATTGACGTTACTTTATATGAAAAAATATAAGGTTAATGTTGAAATGATAATGTTATGCTTTTGCTGTTGTTGTTAATGATCTATCTTTTTTCGAATTGTTTGTTTCAGATATTACTTTATTTCTTAGATCATTAACATTTTCATTAGGTATATCTTAGATCATTCAAATTCTGTCAGAATTTAAGATAGTGGCGCAGGTTGTTTTGGACAAAACTTAAAACTAAAAAGCTTTAGACGTTGTTGCTATTGATAGAAATTTTTCATTTTGATTATCTACTTGAACCTGAACTTGAAGTAATGATAAATATTTACTAATTTATTTAACTTTGGATTGGTATTGTTGCTACCTATCTTACTAATGATTGTTATCAACAATACCAACCCAATGTTAAATAAATTAGTAAATATTTACCATTACCAATAAAAATTTGTATCAATAGTCTAAAATAAAATAATAAAAACGTTTAAAGTTTTTTCGGGGAATAAAGACCAACCAAAAAAAAAGCCAAACTTCTGAAAAATTCCCGGAGAGCTGGATTTTCGTATAAACCTTCTTTTTGTGGTTCTAAACAATATCCCAAAAGTCCCCATCGATATATGTTCCGCGGAAAATGATGCTGATGATTCTCATCATTGAAACAGCAATTCGAGAATCTGATAGAAGAACAAGTATTGTTGTAGGTGCAGACGTAGACTTGTTAGTAATATTGATTTCACCAACGCTCATTCATAAAATCATTTATTTTTAAAACTTGAAAGGCTAAAATACCATCAAAAAGTTACTCTGCACAAAGCTTAAGCTTGTATTCTACGTGTAAAAATCATATTTTATTTTACATGCACTGGCTGGTTGCGATACCACATTAGCTAATTTTCACAGAGGTAAAATTAATACCTTTAATTAATTACGCAAATGTTTTTACTAAAAAAGAATGCCTTCTCGAGGTTATTTAATAATGGTAACCATTTTCTCCTGGCTATGTATAAAGCAGCAGTAAAAGAAGTATCCAATATCTATCAGTATCAATATAGATTTTTGACGTTTGCACAATTAAGGCAGCTTAAAAAACCTGTAGAATTGTCTTCTCTTTCGCCAGCATCTAGTGCTGCTCGGCAACATTTTTATCGTGTCTACTATCAAGTGCAAGTATCGACCTTTTACCGAGTACCTACCTATTAATTTTCTGTTTACTTGGATGAGTGGAGTGATAGTTGACATTATATGTCACACAGTGAATGTGACCTCGGGTAATATTATCTTAATATTGTTACAGTAAAGTCTGGCGTCAAAGCAGAGAGGTTTGATGAAGGGTAGACATCAATTCCGCAGGCGTTTTAGCTTGCAACCTTCATTTCTTAAGGAAGAGCCTGAAGACAACAATAGACACTCACATAACAGGTAATATTACACTATTTTCTTAACACGTTACTCAATGGAATAGGTGTTGATCAGGAAACATTTTGTATAATCGAAAATTCCAATAATTTTTAATATATGTACTTCAATATTGTAATGATTACTGTTTAAGACGCAAATTAAAAATGTTTCGGGATGAAGTTACAAGCCTCGGAATTATAATAAAATATAAAAAATAATGTGCGACTTTCGAGTAACTTTACTGCTACTTTGATGTGAGTGTGTCAGGCAATAAAATAATATCGGAAAAATCTATTACTCGGATGCATTTTAACAACTAAAAATAATATAATTTCATAGTTAATAGATTAGTAAATAACATTCCTCAGAGTACTTGTAGCGTTGATTGATAAAAAAGATTGTATGCCAGTAGTCAGAAGTAGAACCATCTAAAAATATGTGATATCTAAAGATTTTCACAGTGATAAGTAACATAGTGTCATATCGATTGCGGCTGGTACGCTTGGCAGCGTCGTACTTATTGCATAAGGAGGCAAGTATTTTCTAGCGGGTGCCCTATTATATTTTGACCCTCTTGAAACCTACCTAACTTTTCAACTAGTTGAGATAATGAAATGCGGTTTTCGCTAGTGTTCTACTATGGCACGTTTAAGAAATAAATATTTATTAATACCGACTTTCTATCTCGGAATTTAATAAATTCCGACTTCGTATCTCGAAATTTTATTAATTCCGACTTTCTATCTCGCAATTTAATAAATTCCGACTTAGTATATCGGAATTTATAAAATTCCTACTTTCTAACTCGAAATTTCATAATTGCGAATTTTATAAGTTCTGAATTATTATCTCAGAATTTTATGGATCCTTTATGACTGTTAACTGAAATCGCTTTCTCTTGAACTTTTACTACCTATCACTTCTGAGTGACATTTATTTTGATTTTGGAGATTCTGTGATCAAGTTCCTTCAAGTACTTTACGTCCCTAAGGTATCCACTAAATTATGACCTAGAAAGTCGCAATTTATAAAATTCTGAGGCAGTAAGTCGAATTTAATAAAATTCTGAGAGATTAAGCTGAAATTTATCAAATTCCTAAATGGAAAGTTAGAATTTACTAAATTCCTAGCAAGTCAGAATGTATAAAATTTCAAGATAGTAAATCGGACTTTTTCGGTAAATAATCGGATAATTTTTCTTATTCCCCCCCCCTGCGTCTTCTTAGTTTTCTTCTAATTTTAATTAAAAAAGGAAAAATAAACGAGCGACGTGTATATTCTGCTAACATATTATTTCGCTGCCTCCGTCAGAGCTCAACCCCTAAATTCACATATTAAGAATGTTATTTCATGCTACGATTATACGGGAGATGATGGATTTTCCGACCTAAAAATCTGCAGCAAGCTCCGTGACAGCCATATCTGAATTTTCTTATGCTATCAGTTTGGTGAATAAAACTGACTCTCATATTCTCACTTGTTGAGTAGTTGATCTCTGAAATGCCGAGACCTCATTAATTTATCCCTAATTCTGCCTATCATCGAGAAATAGGCAGTTTTATTAAGTAACTTGCTGGATAATGCCGGGGATATCAGACATGAATAAATCACGTCGTCCGTGTCCTGCAATTAAATCTATTTAGTACCGTCAATATTGCAATAACGTTAAAAAATGTCACATTTTAAGTCTATGTTTCAGTTTTAAATTTATTTATTATAATTTTCAAGTGACGAAAAATATAAATGTTAAGAAACCAGGTAATAATTGACATGGAATCAAATAGCTCCGTCGGTAAAACAGAATCCTAATGGAAACAACTGCCTTGCAGCGTACTCAACGATTTGTTCTAGTTATACAAGTTCTTTCACCTTCATTGAGGATCTTCAGAGTGATTACGATTTGTTTTATTGATCATTTAAATGATCAATAAATGATCAACAAGTGAAGGTACAATAATTATCATCTTGTATAATGCCGGGAATTCTAAAATTTCCTCTTTTATTGCTCCAAAATTTGCAAAATCTGCGAAAAAATCAATTTTTTAACAGTTTTTTCGAAATAAAAATGTCCCTGACCACCAGAAAATGTTAAGTGGTTTCGTGTACACGATTATCTAATTAAAGAATCATATTATATCTGATTTAGTTTACGCCAGTTTCTTTTTATCGAACAATAAGCGACTTGGGTGCCCAATTTTAGTCGTCTAACATATGAAAACTGAGCAAATAACAAGACAAACCCAACACGGAATTCCAAATCCACCATACAAAAACTCAAACTATTGTGTTTACATTGAAGCAGCATCTATTTATGTATAAAAGTCGTGGAATCCGAGCAAAACATACAGAGTTAAGATTTTTTTAAATACATCAGCCTGTTTTCTGAAATTCTCTTTAAAAAAAGCCATCACCCCTTTAAATTAAAAGATGTTCGTGAAAGAATCAGATAAGACTTAATAATAAAATATTCATCAGCGGCGCTTGATTAGAATAATTTCCATTTGATACAGACTTATTACGCAGAATCTAATGAATTTAATGTATTTCTCTTATTATTATTGAAAACATTTGTGTTGAAAATGTCCCTTCTGGAAGTTTAATTAAAAAATCTTTAATCTCGTTCCCGTATACAACTTTTTATTGCTTTCCGGTTTATGAGAGAACATTATTTATTACCTACCGCAAAAGGCACTGACAATGAATTTAAAAGTTTTTCAATAAAAATTTAAGTACTGCCATAACAAATTGTAGGTATATAAAGCTAAAAGCATCTTCATAAAATTTGTTGAGATTGCTTTCGATCTTTAGCTAGGTATATATGTTACAGAGTATTTCGAAAATAAACCAGTATTCAAAAGACTCGGAGTAGTTTCCACAAACACCAAAACACTTTCACTTCGCTCGACGCGCGTTTCGCCAACCAAGTTGGCATCATCCGGAGACGATTAAAACTAATCTTAAATTACAAAATCTACCATATTTTAACTATTTTCCGGTGACGTCACTAATGATATCACCGTGAAATTTACGCGTGACTAATCACGCTTCAATCATCGGTTGCTAAGCAACGCGTAAAGCAGGCTATACGGGATAGGTCCCTTGTCGCTATTCATACTACTATTACACTTTACAATTTCTATGCTCTCAAATGCATCCAACTGTCTATTATTGGTCACATTTCTAACTAATCTTAAATTACTAATATCTATTCTATGATTGTTGTCAAAAGCATGTTGTGCAACACTAGACTTATCTGTTCTTCCATATTTTAGATGAGCCATACGTTCTTTAAATCTGGTGTTAATTGACCGTCTCGTTTGTCCAATATATTTTCGATCACAATCATTACAACTAATTTCGTAAATCCCAGACCTTTCATTTGGAACAATTTTATCCTTTGGATTGTCTAAAAGTTGTTGTAATTTGTTGCTCGACGAATGAATCGCTGTTATACCCACGTTTTTGAAAACCTTACTCAAACCATGAGTAAACCGGGGTTCGTACGGGATGGATACATATTTTGGAGCCTCTATATCCTTTTGAAAGGTCGTAGAATTACGAAGTGTGTCCTTAAATTTACGCTTCCTAATTAGTTTTTCAACTATATCTCTAGGATAACAATTACTCACAGCTATATCTTTAATTAATACTTTTTCTTTTTCAAATCTCTCATTACTGAGAGGGAAACTTAGTAAACGATGGACAAGAAAGTTGAAACTTGCCATTTTATGTTGATAGCAGTGGTGAGAGTCATTAGGGATATATCTGATCGTACTGGTATCTTTTCTATATATATCAAATTCTAACCTATTATCACTATTTTTAATTACTAATACATCTAAAAATGAAATTTTTCCATTATATCCTAGTTCATATGTAAACTTTACAGAAGTGAAACGACTATTTAATTTGGAAATGAAGTTTTCTACATCCGCAATCTTAGTGTCAAACACGGCAAAAATGTCATCCACATACCTAAGCCAAATCCTAGGAAAATACTCGAATTCTTCTTTTGCTTCAGTTTCAAAACGACTCATGAAGACATTAGCAATGAAAGGCGACCCATAAACAGTTACCCATTGCGGTTCCTTCATGTTGTTCATAAAACTTGTCATTGAAACGGAAGCAATTTTGTTTCATACAAAGTTTTGTAAGGTTTATATATTCTTCTATTACTTCTCTTCTATAGTTGTTTAATTCGAGTAAATCCTCAAGATAGTCCAAGGTCTGTGGAATTGGTACACTAGGAAATAATGAACAAACATCAAAGGAAATCAAAATTTCACCCTCTTGCAATTGAATATTCTTGACCTTATCAATGAAATCATTTGAATTTTTAATTGAAAAACTAGGCTGTGCAATGGGCAAACTTTCAAATTCCTTAGTCAACCATTTTGATAAGTGGTAAGTCGGAGATCCAATAGGCGATACTATTGGACGCACCGACTTCCCTGGCTTAAGAATTTTTGATAGACAATACAATCTAGGTACAGTAGGGTTAGACACACGTAACCCATTCTTAACAGGTGGAGTAATAAGGTTGTTACATGATTTGAGGACATTTTTTATTTTAGTGGTCATTCAGTGGAAACTACTCCGAGTGTTAAAGTTACATCAAAGGTTCCAGCCCTATCCAGTAACAGTATTCAAAAGTCATTTTCCTAACTTATTTCACAAATAGCTATTTCGTAGGTACTCAGCAAAAACCTTTTTCGGACTATTAGTCAACTATTAGCAGTGACATTTCAGCTTCCCTAAAAATAAGAGAGAAAGATAAGAGAGAAACATAAATATTAACATGTAAATAATGAAAGTTTGTTTATGTAATTGAGCGAATAAGAAAAAATATACATATGTTGCAGAAAATAATTATTATACATTTCTTTTTACTGCCTAGACTATAGAGCGACATCATAATCCTTCGTATATTCACAGATTTATACAGACAAGATTAAGTTTTCTGGTATTATGATGTAAGAGATGTAAGAGAGCCTGGATGTGTCATGCATGTACTTTAGCTTCGAATGGATTTGTCGCATTCTATGCTCATCGCGTTATACTCGTATTAGGAGGCGAATTTCACTTTGCTTTTACACCAAATTAGTCATTACCCAACCCACGAAAATATATACCTACTCCAAAGTCTACACCCCAAAGTTAAATCTATACTGTATTAGGTTTATAGCATTTCTGTAAGTATATCAGATGAGAGTCTAAAATATATAAAATATAATTTTTAAATAATGTTTTAGCATCTGTCAGACAAATATTTTCCTCTCAAAACAATTAATACTTCAAGGAAGTATTCTCATTGGCTTAGTGAAAATACCAAAAAAAGAGAAATAAGCAAATGGATCAATAATAATAATAATATACACACTTACCAGTTGTATATATGGACATGTATACGGAAACTAACCATTTAGAAGTTGTACTTTAGAAGTTGTAAGTTCTTTCACCCTCATTGAGGATCTTCGGAGTGATGTACGATTTGTTTTATTGATCATATATAACTGTATACCTAATGGCGTTTGAAGGTCCTTCAGGCCCTGCCTGCAACCTTAATATTTGTCTACTCAAAGGCGGCGTTGGCAGATTTTTGGTATATTTTTGGATTTTGGTAGTATAAAATTAAACACATTTGATACCTACGGTATAAGGTAAAATGTGAGACCTTATACCAGAGTGTTATCCACATCCACATAGAAATAAATATAAAGCGCTTGTAAGCTGGAGACCGAACTTTGAAATCGTCCAGTCTGTATACTAACCGCTTTCTAACTTTTAGCTGCAAAGACTTCGTGCATTGTTTAGTTTCATTACGAAATTATCCACGAAATGGCCTCTTGTAGCGAATAATGGTGTTTGTAGAGCCAACTTTAATAACTTTGGCGGAAACTTTCATTGTAGCTAAGAGAATGAACAACATTGTATAATGTATCTCGGAAGCAGCTGATGGTTAGTCTCTTTTTCTGACAAACATCCTAAGTGTTTGATAGATAAGCTATAATAGGTTACAAATTGTATTTTGTTGTAATTACCGTTTAAAAGCCACATCCATATTAATAATACACGGCCCATTATCTAAGAATCCTAAATACGTACTAAATACTATTTAAATATAAAATTAGGCCAGTTCGTACGTCATTTTTAAACGTCTTATGTGGAATTAATAAATTCAGTATCTTTGTTTAAATGTTTTGAACTACCTACTAAATTTGCAGTATTTAGACCACTATATTGAAAAACTTCAAATAGAAATGACATTCATAGATTTTTTTCTAAATAACTTGGTCAGGTACACTTTAGGGCACGGTACAATTTTCACGTAACAGAAAATAAAGCTAATCAAATTCTCTCTAATGAAAAATGTTATATTCGATTACGTCGTAGTAAAACAGGCTTATTAGTAAAACATGGGTATTTAGGTGATTAAGTTGGCTGAGTAACGTAACTTGGAGCCACAAAGCGAAACAAAGTCTTGGAATGAGCTCACACTCGCCGTAAGTTAATCGATGTTAAACGGCTTCAAGACGAGTTGACTAGCTTCAATTGTCCTAGGGACTACTCAATGCAAGTTCTCAATTTCTTAACTGTTATTCAATCCAGCAGAGCTGCATGTGTAGATTACCAATATCATACACATGGACAGTAATTTCCTTCAAATATCCCATTATAGCGGACCGTATCACAGTACGTTATTTATAAGCAAACCACTTAAATGTTATAAAATCAAAATGTATACCACATGCCCTTACGCGAGTCACGTAAAAAGGAAGGTCAGGGAAGCGGAAATCAGAAAATCTCGACTCCCCCCCCCCTGCAAAAATTACATTTGTCACAAAACTACTAACCTCGCTTAGTCACAGAACTACTGACGTCGCCTTTGCGCGCATTCGAGGACGTACCTACAATATTCTCAAATATTTAACCTAATGAACAGTGAACGTAACATGTGAACGACGATGGTTACTGAGTTTTCACTTACACCAAAACACGTATACTTCGCTCACCCCACGTTTTGCCATCCAAGTTGGCATCTATCATCCTGATATTAAAACTATTAAAACTAGTTGGGCACTAACAGTCCGATGAACAGTTCCTTGATGATTCAATGG
>CAXKVY010006934.1:0-14285 GCA_964058915.1 Tetropium fuscum | reverse complement strand
AAAGCATTTGATACAGAAACGATAAAGAAATTTTAAGCCATGCATTAAGCCTCGCATGGATAACTTCATACATAGAAAATAGGTCTCTAGTAGTTACGATGAACGAGGAAAAATCTGTCATACATAGTGTTGCACTTGGTGTACCTCAGGGTTCCGTACTCGGTCCATTACTGTTCATGCTCTACGTTAATGTTCTACCAACATACATTGAACGTGGCGCGTAACAATGTTTGCTGACGACACAACGATTACTGCGTCAGTGATTCACCCGTGGCGCTTCGACCAATTATATATGTAACAAATAACAAAGAGGCGGTATATATTAACATCCACCTTCAAATACCTCTACCTGCAAACTACATATCTGATGAAGGCACTATGTGACATTCGGTGAAATTTCTCGATTGTAAGCTCTCCCGGTATAAGCTTATAGACCATGGCCGTTTGTGGTCACCTAAATAAAGCATTCTGTACAATATTGCAGTTAAAGCATACTCTTAATCAGACGGGCTTAATTAATATTTATTGTTACATGGTATACAGTCATATAGCGTTCAACATTATCGCTTTGGTAGAGGTAGTGAATAGGAAAGAGTTTTCGTATGTCAAAAAAAATGTTTAGATTATTTCAACTTAAAAGTTAATGAGAGCTGTATGGATATATTTAAGCAAAACAAATTCTCACAACACCTTCTATTTACATCTGAAGATGCTTAATTTCTACTAAAATGGCCGGTCAACAAGATGGTGAATGGTTGAGTGTCACATTACCTGACAGGTGAATAGGAAGAAGAGGGGCGATATAATATAGATCTCCGGATCTCAGTGCAAATGACTCTTTTCTATGGGGGATTCTCAAATCAGTGGTTTACTAAACCCACTCTCAAATCAGTGGTTTACACCGCCACTAAACTTTCAAGATCTATAAAATCATGTAACAGTACGTGCGCGGATATCAGCCGTGTACGTACGCGGATATCAGCCGAGAAACTTTTGAAAAAGCGCGCGAGGTATTTCAGCAACGCCTTTATTATTGTATGGAAAGAAATGGTGAACATTTTGAACAATTGATAGAGTAACATAAATGTATTAGTTAGTTATTCCTATTAATTTTTAATGTTTTTCAAAATAATTTTGTTAAATCGGAACCAGTTTCCAAAAATGATTATGAGCACTACCGTATTCGCCATGAAAATGGCTTTCAAATGATGTGCAACACGTGGGGTAGTTTCATTTAAGATTTTGACTTAATTGGGGATGAACAATGTGAACATATCAAGACCTCTGGAATGTAAAATATGTTCCCCCCTTAAAATAAAAGTCGACCCGGCGAATTCTCAAATGTTTTACGTTACAGGGGGTGGTTTTACAATTACAGTTACAGGTTTTAATATATGTAAAAGGTTAAACATTTATATCTGCTAAAATATCGTTAATGCACAGAATGGGATCAGAACAGAACCCCATGACACTTTTTTTTTTGTCAATTAAAATAAAACAGAATGTTTAGATCATTCCGGATAATGTAGGTACATATTTTGAAAAAACTTTATCTTGTGTGTTGGTTAGATATTTAAGAGGCAGTATCCCAACTATCTAACTAATAGCGCTGGCGTACAAGGATAAGGCTAAGCCGATATTACGCCAAGAAGGGAATCCGCTGCTAATTACTCGTAGGTGCTGAGGTACGGTCCCTCTTGTCTGAGAAACAAATGCTTTAGAGTGTTAGCTTTAACAATAAGGTCGCGGTGGTTGCAGATGTTGACCGTACATCCCTTACAACCGCTGGCGGTGTTCCAGTTAAAAGTGAGATTACTCCGACACATCTGGCCTGTCTGACTGTCTCGAGCACGACTTGAATTACCATCCATGGTAATTATTTTTGTGACTTACTCCGCTTCCACTGTTTTGTCAGCGTCGAGATATTCGATTTAGCGGGAACAAATGTAACCGAGAACCCAAAAAGGGTCTTAAGATATGATGTAAAATTTGCCCGATACAATACACGATTTTCTCGAGCCCGAGACAGTTTCCCCAGTGCCGATGTACCTCTTTCTTACGGTCCTAATCCCCACTTGGCATTAATAATCTCCCACCGCAGCTGTCACCCTTTCGCGTGACGTAATTGCCTACCCTCTCAGGATTGGATGTTAATTTTCCTATGGTAATTTACAGCAAATATATCATACGGCCTGCGCGGCTCATTATTCACGTCCTGTTTACATTTGCAGACATTTCCTCTTCACATTATAATCTGGAAATATCCCGCACTATAAATTTATTAATTCGTGATGTATTGTGCCCCGCAGGACTCCGGAGCAGTGCCCTAGCGTCGTGTCGCTGCTCGCGGAGAGCTACAACCCGCACGTGCGTTACGGCGCCGCCATGGCCCTCGGTATTGCCTGCGCTGGTACTGGCCTTAGGGAAGCCATCGCCCTGCTGGAGCCCATGGTCATGTTCGATCCCGTCAACTTCGTCCGCCAGGGGGCCCTTATCGCTTCCGCCATGATTCTAATCCAGCAGACAGAGCAGGCCTGCCCCAAGGTCACCTTCTTCAGACAGACCTACGCCCAGGTCATCTCCAACAAGCATGAGGACGTCATGGCTAAGTTCGGAGCCATCCTCGCACAAGGTAATATCATACGAACTCGCCTCGAGGAGATACTAATAATTATTACGTGCAGGAATCATCGACGCTGGCGGCAGGAACGTGACATTGTCCTTGCAATCCAGAACCGGCCACACCAATATGCTCGCAGTGGTTGGTACTTTGGTGTTTACCCAGTACTGGTACTGGTTCCCGCTCTCCCACTGTCTAGCGCTTGCTTTCACCCCTACTTGTATGATCGCTTTGAATACACAACTCAAGGTGAGTTAAGCCTGTTCTGTTTCGGGATATGTTGCTAAAATTTGCGTTGCAGATGCCTAAGCTCGAGCTGAAATCCAACGCCAAACCGAGCCTCTACGCTTACCCCGCCCCGATGGAGGAGAAGAAACGCGAGGAGCGCGAGAAGGTGACCACTGCCGTGCTCAGTATAGCGGCCAGACAACGCAGGCGCGATCATGAGCGTAAGAACCGCGATGAAAAGATGGACGTGGTAGGTCAATAAATATTCACGTTGGCGCGTTAATTATATCTTAATCTGTTACAGGACGACGATAAAGATGATAAGAAGACTGCGGATAAGGAAGAAAAGAAGACAGACGAGAAGAAAGACGAAAAGAAGGCCGACGATAAGAAACCAAGCACTTCCACTGCTGAAGATAAGAAGGATAAGAAGGAAGAGAAAGAGGAGAAGAAGGAGGAGAAGAAGAAAGAACCCGAACCGAGCTTTGAGATCCTACAGAACCCTGCTAGGATACTAAGGCAGCAGCTCAAAGTGGTATCCATTAACGACAGCAGCCAATACGATCCGATGAAAGATGTCAGCATTGGCGGGATCATCATGGTTCGCAATCTGAAGCCCGGCGAGGAAGAGCTTGTAGAACCGGTTGCAGGTAAGATATCTCAGGTGAAAACACCTTCAGGCATCATATACGCTTCTTGTTGTTGCAGCTTTTGGCCCGAAGGGGGAGGATGAGAAGGAACCAGAGCCACCAGAACCATTCGAATGGACTGAGGATTAAATTTAACCCCCTACGCTTATATCTATATATGTTAACTATAATTTTTTTTTATGTAACAAAAGTAGGCTTTATTCAGGTGTATCAAGTATATTTATTGTAGGCGAAGTAGAGTCATGTATGTACTAGAATTATTATATATTGATGTTGTCGAATAAAGCATGCGTAATTAGTATCATGTGGTTTAATTTTTATACCAGTGTGTATTATGTAAAAAAATCATCACAAGACAGCAAGATGGGCCGAAGAAGTAGAAGGAAATCTCGGCGATATGGACTCTGAAGCGTTGTTTGAAACTTCTAGACCAGTAAGTATTAATTGTTTTTTTACGCTGGCCAACTATGATTCTGCGTTTATTTTCTCTTGGCTGCTTTTACTTTAAAATAACTGAACGACCGATTTTTACAAAGTTTATTATCATAGGTCAGTGATTAATTTTATATAATTAAATGCTTGCAAGTTCCATAAATCACGGGCGACTGATTGAAGGTATACACTAGAAGCGTTCATTGCTATTTTTAAGATAAACCTATATCGGTAAGTTAAGTGTAAAACTCGCCAGATGCTCAGCACAAGCGTCTAAACAATGGCTTAATAAAAGTTTGCTTATATCATATTTCCAGTCAGTGGCGGCTGGTGAGGTAGTGCCACGGAGCCATGGCACCACCTTATTTATTCGTAAAAATACATAAATATTAACTGTCTCTTTCATTTAAATATATTTTCTATCTAGTGCATTTCTCCCCATTCTTCAAGAGTTTATAGAAAGTCTGGCAATAGCGCACTCCGTACTGCCCCGTCGACGCGACGCACGCTCTAAAAAATAGGTAGGTACGTAAACATTGGAAAACGGTTAGCCGCGGCCGGTTTCTTGCTCTATCTGCGCACGCAAGTTCGTTCCGCCTGGCACAGTGAAATGAAATACACTGCGCAACTTATTTAACGCACAACCAAAAAGTTAACTCAAATTTGACGTTATGTATTTTCGACAATTTTTGTTCGTTTTGGTCGATTTTTTTTTCAAATTGTAGGTTTTTCTCTTAGGAATATCACTGTCTTAGTTGTTTTGGTAAAACGAATGATTTTGATATTATACCAGGTGCTATAAAAATGTTATGTTTTTTTCCGAAATTTCAAAACGTCCTGTGGGCTATACAAGGTATTGCAAGTTATTGCAATTATAGCCAATTTAAGCCTCATGTTTTTTCTACATTTTCTTTTTTTATTCATTTGTTTATCTCTGTTACTTCATGAAATACACCGTTTTGAAACACCATATGCTTTTATTCACATGAAATGCATTTATCGGACAACTCAAACAGCTAGCAAGCTATGGAAATCGAAGATTACACGTCATAAACTGACAACTGTGTCATTAGTTTTTTGTTGACAGTCCAGCAATAATTAGTGAATAATGGAACGCCAAACCAGAAATTTAACTCGTGACGAATGTGTTGAGGCAGCTACATTACATGGTGAAGGGTGGAGTTACAACCGCATAGCTGGAAGGTTGGGAGTGTCTCACACAACTATAGCGAGAGCAATTCAAAGGTACGCGGAAACAGGAGAACATTCCAGACGGGCCGGTCAAGGTAGATCTCGTGTTACCTCTGCTATCCAGGATCGCTTTTTAAGAGTAAATGCTGTAAGACAACGATTTATAACTGCAACACATTTAAGAGCACAACTTCAAGACGCAGGTGGTCCACTCATATGCGTTCAAACTGTACGCCGACGACTGAGGGACGCAAATTTAAGACCCAGGATTGCTGTTCGAGGACCCGCCTTAATAATAGATCATCAAAGAGCCAGATTGAATTTTGCCAATGAGCATGTTAATTGGATGGAAGCAGATTGGAAACGTATCCTGGCACTTCAGAATTTCGCGTGACCTTGAAAATTTTAAAAATTTTCGCCTGCGACGCGTTTTATTATGTGGCTTTCCCACTTTTGGCACTACCCGTTTAATATGGCACGAGCCGTCACTGTTTCCAGTGTTGAATATTTGCTTGCGGATGTATATCTAAGTTATTGCATGATTGCAATAGACAAGTCCCAACAACATTTATATAATATCAAGCATACATAAATTGTCTATATTAAAAGATTAATGCGAAAGCATGATGGTAGAAACGGGGTATGAGAGTCTGTATTCGCGAAGATTACAACATAGACATGACACCTATTTTAAATACTGAAGGTAGTCAACAAAAGGTGAGGATGATTGTATAAAGCTTAGAATTCAAAATTAAATCACATATATTCAAATTATAGAAGTTAAACGTAAAATTAAATAAATGAAATAATAGCCATTAATCTGATTAGACAGATTATATAATAATAACAAAGGAAGAAGTGAGTAACCAGGATATGCAGATGTTTTTATATACAGCATATCCGTGGTTACAGATAACAATGCAAGAGAGTTCAGCCATAGCGTTCAAAGAGTGAACAGCTCCGCTAATCATTTTGATATAATATTGTAAAATTTATTAGGTAAACTTAAAGTAAATTAATTAAAATAGTGAGATATAAGTCGAATACCAGAGGAAAAAGTTTTAACGCAGAAATAACTGCGTGTTAAAAAGTGTTTTCGTCAAAACTACGACGTGAGAAGTGGAGACCAGGTAGCGTTCCCAGTCTGTAGTTGACTTTGGTAAGCAGAGAAAGAAGAGGAAGTTACTTTACAAGAAGTTCAAATTAAATAAATAAAATAATAGCCATTAATCTGATTGGACAGATTATATAATAATAACAAAGGAAGAAGTGAGTAACCAGGAAATGCAGATGTTTTTATATACAGCATATCCGTGGTTACAGATAACAATGCAAGAGACTTCAGCCATAGCGTTCAAAGAGTGAACAGCTCCGCAGTTCATTTTTATATAATATTGTAAAATTTAATAGGTAAACTTAAAGTAAATTAATTAAAATAGTGAGGTATAAGTGGAATACCAGAGGAAAAAGTTTTAACGCAGAAATAACTGCGCGTTAAAGTGTTTTCGTCGAAACTACGACGTAAGAAGTGGAGACCAGGTAGCGTTCCCAGTCTGTAGATGACTTTGGTAAGCAGAGAAAGAAGAAGAAGCTAATTTACAAGAAGTTCAAATTGTGAAAAGGCAGTAAGAGTGCAGAATCTGACGGTTCACAGTTTGAGGCGTCCCAGATAAAATAGTAGGCGTGTAGCAGAAGGTACGTTCCAAATAGTACATTCCGGTAGTACCAGAGTCCAGCATCATTGTCATCAAACCAGTGTCGTGAAAATAGTGCTCAGTATTATGCTTCGCAAAAAAAGAATTAACATACAAAATGTATAAGGTAACAACGATCTCAAACATTGCGAGTTTTAAGTATATATATTGTTCCAGAGGCTAAGTCTCATGTATTAGAATAAGTTACGTAGGTTTGCGTAGGGTATTTATAAGGTTCAAAATTCAATTATTTATTTGTATTACAATTTGCATATTTCTATTATTCATACTTCTACAGCTTATCTAATATGTATGTGTAGTTAACTGACCGAATATAAGATACCGCGCACATGTAATTCTCAAATTTCTCAATAATCAATTTAACTCATATTCCACAATACTATATAAAAATTATATATATTATTTATGAATGTCATAAAAGAATTATTGTGCATAATATATTATAGCCCAAGATGTTAGCCATTTTTACATTTATTTTCGTCTACTTTAAATTATGGAAATTCCCTAAACATTTATTTTTATAGTTAAAAGCGGCAACGCCGCTCTACCGTAGACGGGATACTGGATGATCGAGCAGTGTATCTCTTTTTAACTTATTGGAATGACGCGCCGTCTGTGTTTAGTTTGACAGTCCCTATGGACTGGAGATCAAACGTTCGGATCTCTTACAGTGGCGGGTTTGCGGGTATTGCGCTCATTTCTATAATCTGCAAGGGTCATTCGCATTGGTCGAGATATTCGCGTATATATATATATATATATATATATATATATATATATATATATATATATATATATATATATATATATATATATATATATATATATATATATATATATATATATATATATATATATATATATATATATATATATATATATATATATACGCGAATATCTCGACCAATGCGAATGACCCTATATATATATATATATAACAAAAAAGTCCTGTAACTAAAAATAAACTAATTATTTATTTTCAGTATAGTATAGATACTTGAGTACTGATACTTTCTACAGTATAGATACAGATACAGATAGTACAGTATTGATACATTCTACAGTATAGAAAAAAATGGCGGTTAGCAAACATTTTTGTTCGTTTCGTATGAAACCTGAAAAAGGCAAATTTCCACCAGACCTCGCTTTATTTACGAGATAGGATAGGTATGTTAAAAAATGTAAGGAAAATATTATTTGACGTCAAAAATTTATAGTGGGGGTTAGAGCAGAGCCGACTTTAACAAAAAAACGTTGATTTATGGGCTGCTCGGGCTGTCTCGGTTTAGTTATGTAGGTACCTATTAACAAACAAGCTCTGATCTTTGTCAAACCATTGAGTCAAAGTAAATCGGCGTTGAGTGTTGACGATTTGGTAGGTTAGGTAGGTACCTACTTACGCAATAAATATGACTATTTCTATTGCAAGTATATTTATTTTATTTTTCCGTTTTAAAGTTTATTTTTCACGGCTACTTAGCTGTTTTGTACATATTACTTTTGTTTCTTGTGGGAAATATGGCTACTAGCGAGTCACCCACTAAAAAAGGGTAACGCGCTGAAGGCAATACTTCATGAGTGATGTGGAAACTTCTATTATATTTCTAATAAAATTCCAATTACGTGTTAATTGTTTCTTCACACTCTCATTCTGCAAACTTAATAGTTCTCAAGAAAGAAATAATCAAGAGCAATTATCCATGAAATCGAACTTCAGGAAATTAAAGGATCGATTTGGAAATGCTACAAAAAATATATTGAAAACCCAGTGATATTATTTTTGCCCCATGAGCGAAAAAAACACCCTTTGTTCGAAAGGGCCTATCAATTATATCTCTTGGGGTGGTTTATGAAAATGTACCACCACCAAACGGGCACTCCACAAACCTAGCTTGAAACGTTAAATTTGACAGTTTTCCAACCATTTTTAATCCTTAATGAAACCGGACACTTTAGTCTATAAGAATCCCGAAGAATAACAGTAACTTCCAACCAACAAGCAACGTGTTTTCCGGTATATCAAACATATCACATCTGAAAACATGACCGTTGATTGAGCATTTTTTATACCAAATGGCATACGTGTAAATTGGTATAGTAAATCTGAAATGTTCGAAAAAATATATTATTCATATATTGTGTCCTCATTAAAAATGCGATATTCAATACCTGCACGCAAATTTCATTTGCCAGAGGCATCGAACTTTTTTGGGACTACCCAAACGGGAGGATCAGGGAGACATTGAATGGCGGATTACACCAAACGACGTGCATTTAAAAAATATCACAACTGAAAACGACATAAAAACCGTATATTATCGAAAAATGTATAAATCTATCTTATCTTGCTTTGTGAGTCCAGTCGCTTTTGAATTTCACGAAATAATACCCGGTATATGTAGCAACTGCAGACGTTAAAGGGTACATCAATATTTCATAAAACGTATGAGTCAAGACGCGGCCACAAGAGTAATGCCTTCCAGTCGTAGACTCTCTAGACACCAACAGCTGTCATATAAAGTATAGAATAATATTGCATATAACCCGCCAGTCCGTTAGTACAAGTAGAATCATAATTTATTCGGAATTTTGATGTCAATGTTGCCAATTTGTTCCGCGCAATGCTAACCAACCCTTTTAAATAATGCAAAATTACCTCGGATGGGAATATTCTGCCGGGATGAGGATATTTTGGTAAAGTGTGTGGAGGCGTTTGCTTTTAATTTAAAGAGAATTATTATTCAGGGATAAAATATGTACTGAGCACTACAGAAGACACAGAGAATACAGTACGTAAAGTACAATTCTTGTTTTGAAATATAAAATGTATACTGGAAGGGACGTGGGCGCCAGCTACTTTTGGAAACCTTCAGTGGTTAACTATTGTATTTCACTTGGTTTTCCTAGTAGATGTATGGAATTTAGTAGGGGTAAACCGTGCATTTAAGAAGACGTCGTATCAATTAAAGGAAACATATGTGATAGTAAATAAAATTAAACAAAGCCCCACATCGGGCGCCAATAAAGCAGCGCTAAATGTCATTACATAAATTAATGTATTTGTCAAAAATTGTCAAAATATTGTTCCATGCATTGTTTTGTGCGACTGAAGTTTTCGAGGGAAATATTGAAAAATTTATTAACCATGTAGTGCGGACTTATGCTAAACAAGCTTGTCACGGAGTAGCAACATATTCACAAAACGGTGTAACACCAGCTGTCAAAAATTCTAGATTCTAATCCAAGGTATAATTTGACCTGCAATATATCCCAGGTCTTCCCCAGTTGTTCCGCAAAAAGATCGAGTATTCTGGCAAACCGAAATAATGTGTAGGTATCGACTGTCACAAATTGCCTCTCACTCTACAAAATCCCAACATTAAATGAAGTTGCAATAGACGACAAATTCCCTTGTGAACAATTCAGACCTTCTAGAGCAATTAGGGCGGTAGTAATATTTCACTATTTTTGATTTGCCGTCAGATTCTCAGTAATTCGATCCATAATGGACATTTTGAATTTGTACGTTTACCATTTGGATTAAAAGCGCTTCATCAACGTTTCAGAGAGCGATGGATCACATTTTATTACTCAGTTCTATGGTAGTGAAACTACGGTGAGCTATGTATTTTAAAGCATATTTGGGTATACGTGTTTACACGTTTATACATGTTTGTACGCGTATATACCTGTTTACATGTGCCATTTGCATTAAAAATGCTCCGTCTACGTTTCAGAGAGCGATGTATTCTTTGAGTAAATTTAATGATTGCTCGTGGAAGCTTGTGGTATTTTTGCGTGTAAATAATAGCAATCCCAACTTTAAATGAAGTTTCAATAGACGACTTATTCCCTTGTGAACAATTCAGACCTTCTAGAGCAATTAGGGCGGTGCTAATATTTCACTACTTTCGATTTGCCGTCAGATTCTCAGCAATTCGATCCGTAATGGACATTTTGAATTTGTACGTATGCCATTTGGATTAAAAACGCTTCTTCAACGTTTCAGCGAGCGATGTATCACATTTTATTACTCACTTCTATGGTAATGAAACTACGGTGAGCTATGTATTTTAAAGCATATTTGGGTATACGTGTTTGTACGTGTATATACCTGTTTACATGTGCCATTTGCACTAAAAATGCTCCATCTACGTTTCAGAGAACGATGTATTCTTTGAGTAAATTTAATGATTGCTCGTGGAAGCTTGTGGTATTTTAACGTGTAAATAATAACAAGTAACGCTTCCCATGACTGCTGGTAGCAGGATGCCGAAATATTACGTGGGAAAGTAAAAATGTTTTTAGAATGCGATGATGAAGTGCTCGTTTTTAATGAGGTGGAGTAGTAGAGATTATGAAAAGCAGGTCGGGCGCGTGGTTGCTAAAAAAGCACTTAATGATTTTAATAAATTTAAAAATTGCATGCAGTAGGCACTTCTCTGGGCAATTTATTGAATTTGGGGTGAGATCAGCGAGGTGGAATGAATGGTTCGGTTACAATACGGCACAGACTGCGACGTAAATGGCCTTCCTGGCGTTTGTGTTTCGCTTTGAACCTGCCATTTTCTCTAATTATTTTCTAACTGCCGTTCGGAGATGTTCTATTTTGTGCTGCATCAGTTCTGTCGATTTTGCCGCTCTCATTTCAGCAGCGACATTACTGCGTATTCTGTACTCCCCTGAGAATTCCCAAGTCGCCAATACCACAATTTATTTAAATTTTGAAAAGTAATTACGTTTCTCTTCGTTTTTCATTTTCTGCCCTTGTTATTTCTCTTGCGGCCAAAATATGTCCGAGGTTCATTCCTTCTACTTCATTCCGTCGATTTAAATTTATTTACGTTTAAATATAATATAATATTTTTCAGAAGCATTTGTTAATTAACATATAAATTGGTTGGAATCCTGAAAATTTGTGTAATAAGCAACAATCATTTTCTGTATCTACGTCATTTTTTCGGGGCTGTAAGTAAATACACTCACCGACTTAAAATTCGATCCATTCAAAATATTTACTAATTTTGGATAACTCGATAACTCTCTTATCCTTAATGTGAACTTACAAGAATGAACTACATATTGAAGATAGAGGAACCGCAGGTAAGATTACTGTTCTGATATTTTCCTGTAGTACATCGTACTAGACACTATTCCCCCCCCGGATTCACACCTGTAATATAGAGGTTTTGTCAGGCGGGTGGCGCCTGACAAAATTGATATTTTGGTGAAACTTTTTTACCTTTTCATATCTATACCAATAATAGTATTTCGCACACCCTTTTCAAAAACCTCACTCTCATTCATATTAATAAACGGGGAAAAGCTTTATTATTTTTCACAAAATAAAATCCTACCAAAAACAGCTTACATATAACAATGCAAATGCTAGAGTCCAGCTATAGCGTTCGAGGTGAGAACAGCTCCGCTAATAATTTTTATAAAATTTTGTTAAAATTAATAGTTAAACTTAAGAAAACTAATTAAGATAGTGAGAAATAAGTAGAACACCAGTGGTAAAGGTTTTCAAGCAGAAATAACTGCATATTAAGTGTTTTTGTCACCGTTAAGAAGTGAGAAGTAGGGGCTTGGTAGCGTCCCCAGCCGCAGAAAACTTTGATGAGTAGTAAAAGCACAAAGAAATCAATTTAGAAGAATTTCCAAATATAAAGAAGCAGTAAAAGTGCAGAATTTGAAAATTCACAGTTTGAGGGTATAATGTTTCGGCAATCGTAGTTCCAGAGATAGTACGGCGACATCCGCTATTCGAGATCAAACCAGTTTCGCTATTCGAGATCAAACCGTTTGATCTCGACCGGTTCGAGATCAAACCAGTGCCGTGGAAAATAGTGCTATAAATGTTTGTGCATCGCAATTAAAAAGGATTAATATAAAACTTCTAAAGTAGTAACTATTTCAAACTTTGCTAGTTTATAAGATATATTGTACCAGAGGCTTAGTCCCATGTAGTAGAATAAGTTACGTAGGTTTGCGTAGGGTAGTAATAAGATAATAAGTAATAATAGAATTTGTTTATTAATTTTCATGATCATATGACAATAAACATGGTCATATATATATATATATATATATATATATATATATATATATATATATATATATATATATATATATATATATATATATATATAAATATATATATATATATATATATATATATATATATATATATATATATATATATATATATATATATATATATATATATATATATATATATATATATATATATATATATATATATATATATATATATATATATATATATATATATATATATATATATATATATATATATATATATATATATATATATTACTTCTTCTTTCTTATTATTTTTTAAACTTTTCAGGAAACATTTTAAATCCTACAATTTGAGATAAAATAAAATTCAATTGATTTAACAAAATATTGTAGATTCATAGATTCACTGTTTGAAATATAACTTCAGTTTAAAAATTCTAATCTTGCAAAATATTTACATAAACCTAATTGGACCCCCTCTAGGACGATAGGGTACTCATCTTCTTTAGAAGGATCACTTGATCCTTCTAAAATATTACAAATAAGTGTTCATCGAACTGGCGCCTATAAACAAGAAGGATTGAATAGGGAAGAAATAGTGTAAGTATCCTGTAAGCTTGCGATACGTAGAACTCTCCACGGTTTGTTTAGAAATATAGAAATTGCCGCCCACTTTAGATAAGGTGCTGCAAGGTATAAGTGAAAATGATATTATACTTAAAAATGTGCAGGGCTAGTCTGGCAAAAATTTTGAAAGATGACATGAACATGATATGAATTTTACGTATGGAAAGGTAGACATAAAGAATATTCTCATAGAAAGATATGAAACAGTTGCTTGGCGGATGGATTATCTTCGAAAAATAAAAAAGTTCCGAAACGAAGGTCGGAAAATTTATTACACTGACGAAACATAGGTCAACGGAGGACATACTGCGAAGAGAGTCTGACAGGATGGAAATGTGAAAAGGTGAGGAACATTGTGTAGGTCAGGTTTGCCGGTCGTTGAACTGCACATACTTATTAGAAATACTGTATGGTTGTGCATTTTTTTCGCAAATTTCAAATCGTATTTTTCAAAGCGCCTAAGTTTGTATACAAAATGTAAAATAAATCGCCTAGTTCCGACCAGAGATGAGAGAGTTGTCGCACTTTAAAATATTGAGTGGATCAAATTTTAAGTCGGTGAGTGTATTTCGTCGTCGTCAGTTCGCCCTTGTGTTTCTGTAACTTTTCAGGCACTACAGAATTAACAGTGCAAAGATAGACAATATAAATTAATTAAATAAGTCGGTCATCAGCCGCGTTCGTTTTTCTACTCTCCAATAAAGAGGGGTATCGAGAAACGCTTCGCATAATTTGTATGTAAATCTTCCGCTAATGAACGAAAATAAGGATTGCGAG
>CAXKVY010006933.1:0-21178 GCA_964058915.1 Tetropium fuscum | reverse complement strand
GTTGGCATGTCCAGTTATTTTGATTATCTGCTGCTCTCCCAGGCCCGATTTCGCTAGATTGGAGACGGCTGTTGCACGACTGGAGTGATTGGTGATTTTTTTGTTACCAAGGTCAAGCCCAGCTTTTTGTGCTGACTCCTTAACCCACTTTGAAATCGTGTTTTGGCCTACTGGGGAATCCTTGTACCACCTAGCGCCTGGAACTTTATTCCAGAATGGATTTTGGGTCAGGAATAGTCTGTCGCTCTTGATATTGGCATCTCTCTTCTCTCTCAATTTCTGGAACAGTCTCACTGGGCACTTGTCAGCGATTTCCCGATTCTCCACCAGCCACTTGCTGTCTGATAATTTTTTATCACCACCTTGTGTGGTCTTGCTGAAAATTGGATTGTATTCAATTCTCCCAGTTGTTTCCCCGTCATTTCGCTGTTCTGCCTTGAAGTGATGTATTGACGCCATGCTGCCCTCACCACCTCTCCAAGCCAATTCCACTGATATTATCATGAATAATTTTTTCTGGAGGCCATCAGGAGTTTCCTCGTCCCAAACAGTGGTCATTGCATCCCAATCTTTTTCCTCCAACGCTGCTGCACTTGCCCTCCGTTTTTCCGGAATAGATTGTAAAGCCTTACGCTTGGCATCACGAGCTCCTCGAGCGGTCTTGAATGCAGCATCCGAAAATGGGTTGATTTTGATGTCGAAATCGTTCAAATACTTTTCTTGAAGTGATTTGGCAGTCTGATTCCACATTGTTTTTATTGTACCTTCCTTATAGTCTTCTCCATCCATTTTCTTCATATTGTAAGCGTAATCTTTCATAATGTTTGCCAATTGCGCTTCACTCGTTTCAGCACTTAATGTGTATTCCCTCTCAGTACAAAAAGTAGTAAATTGGTTCCAAACTGTTTTTTTTGCCTTCTCCGTATTAATGGGAACATTTCCTTTGACTTTTTTATCGATGGTGGACAGAGAACAAACTCCAAATCGACTCATTTTCATGCAAAATCTCCAATTTTCACAATTGAATTCAACCTGTCAGTTTGACGTGTGGTTAATTTGACTGGATTATGTTTTGTTGTTTATATATAGCAACTACCAGAGAAAATAATCAAAAAATTATCAGTATAATACCATGTAGGTTGTACCACGTGACGTCGAATGGTGCAATTCTATTGGTCGATATTTGGGTCGGAAAAATAATCCTCATTATTTTTAACATTGGAAATGTTTATGTTTAGACAAGAGTATATGGGTACCAAGTTAGAAGTTTTTGTTCAAGGCCAAAAGACAGCGGTGTCGCGATCGAGTGACGCAATACATGTAGATATCGCAGCGATCGGCCTTCTAGCGGCGTGAAGAGTACTGGGGAGTGGGGAGTATTCAGTGCAGCTATATTGAAAGAGGTGGCACATTGCTAGTAGTGATGGGAATAATCGGGATATTTTCATAATCATAAATTTAATAATTCGAGTGTAAACGAATGCCCAACGATAATTAAAATAAAAGAACAAGTGTAGGCTACAAACGTATATTATTCTAAACTAACTAACAAAACCTCTAAATATTATTCCTTTCATAGGGCCGTCAAAGCAGCCCATAAATACTTTACAGTTATCGAAACTGTCTCGCTCTGAAAGCAATTAAATACGTCTACCTAACATAAACAATAAACATATCGCTCAGCTGGTACGGTCCTATCCTAAAAGAGTCGACACCGGGCATTAGTGTGTACACGAATTTGTAGTATATACAACATGAGTAGGTTCCCATTGTCAATTATGATAGCAAAAATGAAATAATAAATCACAAAATAAGAGATTCTGATTTAGCTAATGAGCGGCCGCGTTTTAAGAATATACATTCAGCAGCATACACATTTAAAAGAGTAAACTGATGAATTTGAATAATGAATTTATTATTTGAATTGTTTCTTATTTATAATTTTAAAAAAAAAATAATGCCTGACAGCATTCACTGCATAATTCCCGATCGTGAAAGCTGCCTGGGTCATCTTATGAATATTAGTTTTACCTGTAATATCAAAACTGTTCAAGTATAAGTAGTAATTCCGTTAATTTTACTTGCCCAAAAAATAGTAATGACGTCGAAAAAATCATATTTTATATACGGGGTGGTCACAAATTACAAAATCTCAAAAAAAATAGTTTTCGGGAAAACGCTATTATTTATAAAAGTTTTTACTTGTCCAAAAAACAGTAACGACGACGACAAAAATCATATTTTTTATACGGGGTGATCACAAATTACGAAATATCAAAAAATGTTTAGTTTTCAGGAAAACGCTATTATTTTTAAAAGTTTTTGCTTGCCTAAAGTAATGTCGACAAAAATTATGTTTATTATACGGTGGTCAAAAATTACAAAAATAAAATATTATTTATTAAAGTTTTTACTTGCACAAAAAATAGTAATGACGTCGACAAAAATCATATGTTTTATACGGGGTGGTCACAAATTACAAAATATCAAAAAATGTTTAGTTTTCGGGAAAACGCTATTATTTATATAAGTTTTTGCTTGCTTAAAGTAATGTCGACAAAAATTATGTTTATTATACGGGGTGGTCAAAAATTACAAAATCAATTCAAGAGTAAAGTTTGTACTTTTTGATCACCACGTATAAAAAACTAATGATGATTTAGCCACAATTGTTTTTATACGGGGTGATCAAAAATAACAGTTTTCTCTTTTCAAATTTTAAGATTTTGTAATTCTTAACCATTCTGTGTATACAACACAATTTTTGACAAAGTCATCACTATTTTTAGGCAAACAAAAACTTTTTTAAAGAATAGCATTCATTTGAAAACAAAAAAAATGAGACTGTAATTTTTGACCACCCCATGCAAGATAACCTGTTTAAAACGACAAGACCTTCAGGGTCAAGCGAACACAAAAATCGTAACACAACTGAGTTTTATTTTTATTCAATTCAATTGAGAAAATTTTACCAGTTGTGTCTGGTATTTTCAATACGCCTGCGATACTTGCGTAACATGTAAGATCTGTGATTGTTTTTTTAAGTTTAACTGCAAATCCAATATAAGTTGGTTAATTAAAAATTATGTTTATTATTTCTTACTACATACCTAACTCGTAAATTGAGATGTGTATTATATTAGTAATACTTAAGTTTTTCAAAAATAAAATGCTAAAAAATTATGTTTATATTTATATATAACCTTGTGTGTATAATAAACAGTTAATAGACCTATCCAGTCAGAGCAAGCGAGTAAGATAAATACAACGCAACTTGTACTGAATGAGACAATAACTCGGTGCGCAGTACGTTCTGCGCATTCTTGTGGCAAATTGTGACAGTATCCATACTCAATATTATATTAAATTATTAACTAACGTGTTATTCTAAATTTATAAAATGCTAGGGACCCAATCGTACGCCAAACATTACTAATAAACACTTAATAAACATAAGCATTCTAAAGCCAATCTGGAAATTGCCACAAGCATGCACGCGCACCATAGTATTTGACGTATTCGAAACAACTCAAAAGGATCGGTATATTATGTTTCATATATTTTGTTATTATTTCCAATGTCTCCGATAGTTGCAAGGATTGCGAAATCTGTGAATTTTTACATATAACAGTGAGTGCACGGTAATGTAATAATATTCAGCCTAGTAAATTCAGATTTACAAGCATCTCTCTGGCCAGAAATTATCCTGATGGCTTTTCTTTGACTAGTAAAGGCTGCTCTGCTAGCAAATGAATCTCCCTAAACCAAGATAACCAAGAAATAACTGAATAAACTAAAATGTGGTATACAGTAGGTACTATTTTTTTTGTAAGACGTTGCGTGAGAGATCGCGTAATAAATATATATTTTTAGAAACTTTTGAACAAGTATAATTTAAGTGTTTCCCATGTGAACTTTTTGTCAAGGTGGACTCTCAAAAACTTTACCTCATTACTAACACCAAATCAATAATTGTTTTCTATATTTTTAAGTGTGAAAGCCACATTTTCTGTTTTGGAATCGTCTTTGATTTGCTACGCAGCAATCTTGTAGCATACTTTGTGTGGAATTTATTTCAGTTATTGAATCCTTGACATATTTAAATGATTTTGTTACAGTTGTATCGTCAGCAAATAAAACAAAGTGTGTATTCAAGGCAATACTTGGTAGGTAATTTACATAGATTAAGAAGTGTCGGGCCTAACACAGATCCCTGAGTAACTCCATGTTTTATAGGGAGGAGGTATGGGTTTATATTTTGCGAAGAGACATATTGATAAGGAAATGTTAACAAGCCATCTTCAAAACCTTCATCAATTATTTTCATTAAAGAATTTATAGCTAGGGTGTTTAGAGTGCACTAAAACCAAATTATTTTCCTCAAAGTGGCTAGTAATTTGGTTCTTAATATGATTTCCAGAATTTTGGCTAAAAAAGGTATAACGACAATTGAAAGATAATTTGAAGGAATGACTTGGTATGACATTGGTATGACTTTTGAAATTTTTTAAAAATCTGGAAAAATATTTTCTCTAATGCAAATCAGATTAATAAGATTTGTCAGGGGAACTAAGATTATATATTTCATTGTTGTTAAAATTTTCATATCAATATTGTACAGATCGCTACTATTTAATCTCGTATATTTGCTTAAGTTGAATCTTTTAAATATGATATCCGAATTTACATTACTCTGTACCTCTATTTTGAGCATCCATTGACTGGGCTATGAGAAAAATTATTGCTAAGAGACTATTCTGATGAAAATCATCACAATAAAAATTCAAGTTCCACGGCAGGGAGCTCGAGCCTGGCATATATTCTCGGACGATTACTCGATAATTTCGAAATAAAACGAAACAGTGGTAGCAGGAAAGTTGATAATAACGCGGTTCAATTCCCAATGCCTGTAGTGTCGAGGATTTAACAACCGTTTTACTGTCTCATAAAATTTTTATAGGGCTGTTAGTCCTGATAATAATACTTTAAGATAAATAAAAGTAATGCAGTATATAGCCAGTAGAAATCGTGGCAATTTCGTGTATAAATTGCTACTTACGTGAAGAAATTTTGGTTATGTATGTAGCCGATTAGGTAACCCTTGGATATCTAAATGTTGTACAGGGTACTTACTCCACGTAAGATAGTCCACTCGAAAGCCGCGAGGGAAGAGTCAGAAAATGCAGTTAATTACAAAAGTTGTTCAGTATCTCATGAATTTAATATTTTAAATATTTTTATAAATTACAGGGTGGCTCATTTTCTTAAATGGAACACCCCATATTTTGTTGCAGGTATTCCTTGTAATTATAAGTATTTTTTGTAATAGCAAGATATGAATTATTTTTATCAATTCACTTGTTATTGATAAAATCGTTTAAAACCATGTGTGGATATTAACAAAGGTTCATCTGATTAGGGTATATTTTTAGTTTTCGAAATATATTATCCAGGGTGTGAAAAAAAATTCTAATTTCCCATATTTCGAGTGCCTCAAACTCGTCTTTTTTAAATGGAACACCCTATATTTTTGTTGGAAAATTTTGAATTATTTCTTTCATTTCATTATTTTCACATTTAAACACATAATTTTTATCATTATCACTGATGAACCGAAAATAATTATTTTATTGAATCGGTCAATGGGTCATTTAAGAAGAAAAAATAGCACTCCGCGGTTTTAAATTATATTCTCAATATATCTCGCAAATGATGCAAAATTTCGATATACTTTATATGAATTTTTTTGTAGCGAATTGAAATGGCTTATTTAAAAAAAATTCAAACATTTTTTTTATGCCGAAAGTGTAACAAAAAGAAAAAATAAAGACAGAATTTCGATTTTTTTTATTTCTAGCTTTTTGCCTATATTTTTTTTTTCTCTCAGAGATAGGTATAGGTATAGATTTATAGAAAAAGAAGTAGATAAAATTTCCTTTAAAATGCAGGCTTGAAAAATTTTTGGGGTTAAAAATTGCCTCGAAAATAGCTTTTTTTTCGATTTTTATGCCGCATACAGATACTGTTTTCATTCTCATTTTTTTTAAAAAATTATTATTTTACTCAGAAACAGATATTTTAAGTTTATTGGTTGATAATACATAACTATTCAAACAAATGTATGTAACATGTAACCATAATGCTAGTATATTTCTTCAATAACATTCTCAAACTGTATATCGATATCATCATCTATATCTTCAATAATATCGTCTTCTGCAATATCGGCTACATGCACATTTTCACAATAGGGAACATGACTAAAATTTTAAATATAAAAATAATACTAACGTAACGTGTAACGTTATAATAAAACGTGTACAAAAAAAAACAAGATTTCCAATTCCGCGCGATCAGTATTAAGGATCTAAACAGCGATAAAATTGAAGCGGCCCGAAACTAGCTGTGACGTCACAGCCTACAATTCGGTAGGCGTTTCGCCGGAAAGAAGCGAAATTTATAACAAATATATTATTGTGAATTAAAGCGTCATATTTTGCATATCTTATTTTTCAAGAACATTTTTATGCAATAAAAAAATTTTCTCCATTGATCCCCATACATTCTTTGCCAAATATGGAACGAGTAATTTGTAATTTTTTGCAAGTAATTGTGGTTCATGGCAACCTATACTGCAACCGCAAGACACGTTTTTTTAGCAAAATCTCTAGGGCACGACGTAGACGTTACTGACCAGCATCGAAAATGAAATATATTTCAAACTAGCTGCTACCCGCGACCTCGTCCTCGCGAATTTACCGCGCTTTCTGAGCCCGCGCGACAGGCAGCCATTGTGATATTAAGTCGTGGGAGGGGGAAGCGGAAACGCACCAAAATGCTCCTTATTTTGGTGCGGCGCCGGCGTCGGCGTTCACATGGAGCGCGCGCGGTACTAGGCACTGCTACTTTAGCTTAATTTATTATTACTCGACGTTCGAAGATTATTACTCGAAGCAAGTAGAAATACACGGGAGATTCACGTTAATAATTAATTATTTATTAAGTGTTTATATTAAGTTGTATTGGAGGTAAACTTCCCTATTTGAATTGGATTTACATACATTTACATACGGATTTACATAGGAATATACATAAGTACATTTAGTAAAAAGCCTCTATTTTGACATTACAAACAGCCACTTCATTTATAGGTAAGAAAAAGCAATATTCAGATATATTTACAATAATGGTTCTTTACTAATTCTAATTCTAATAACAATTTTGTTTTTGGTTACCATGGTTACATCGAGGGTTACATACATTTATTTGTTTGAGTAGTTATTTAGTATCAACCAATAAACTTAGAATACCTATTATTATTGAGTGAATAATATAATTTTTTCAACAAAATGAGAATGAAAACAATATCTGTATGAGGGATAAAAATCGAAAAAAAAAGCTATGTTCGAGCCATATTTCGGTCAATTTTCAACCCAAAAAAATCTCGACCAACATTTTAGAGGAAATTTTGTCTACTCCTTTTTTCTATAACGCAATGCCTATACCTGTCTCTGACCCAAAAAAGGTATAGGCAAAAAATCAAAATATATCGAAATTTTGGCTTTTCTTTTTATTTTTCTTTCAACATTTTCGGTATAAAAGTTTTAAATTTTTTTAAAAATGGCATTCGATTTGATGATGCAGTTCTCATCGTCCTGATTGAACGTTCGACGCCAAAATTGGCTCTTTTTGGCACATATATATATATATATATATATATATATATATATATATATATATATATATATATATATATATATATATATATATATATATATATATATATATATATGTGTATATATATATATATATATATATATATATATATATATATATATATATATATATATATATATATATATATATATATATATTGTCTATATTTAATTTATTAGTACATTTAAATTTAAAAAAATATTTTGGGTTGTAGTCTTTATGGTGTCTTTATTCTTAAAATGTGGCACAAAAGTTTGTACAGGTCTTACACAAAATAGTGGCGGCAAAGAAATGTCAATTTAGAGAAAATCGCAAATAACTAAATTCAATTAATTGTGTAGATTAAACAAACCAACGGCTAGATGTTTGCCGAAAGCAATTTTCCATAAGAAATGTGAAAATTGTGATTTATCATTTTTAAGGTAAAATTGAACATATGAAACAATAAAACACCTTGAACGAATTACTTCATTTTACCCGATTTTTTTGACATGGTCAATAAATTGACTACCAGCACCTCGATAGATATTCATTTAGCAGTATCCTGTTCCCCATTTCCCGACGAAGTGACAGTAGCCATTCGCCACCGTATGAATATGGAGATCGCCGTAGCAGGAATTTAGCCGGTTGCTAGAATGCAGAGCAAATGCTATTTGGAACCGTGACATGTGTTATTTAATTATGTATATATGGCGAGCAAGCGGCAGAATATGATAATTGAAGGTAAAGCCGACGCTAATATTATTGAAATTTAATTAATGAAAGTCGATATTCCGGTAAAAGTACGATCCGTGCTAATTGGAAACACAAATAGGAGCCTTTATGTGTAGTCAAAACATAATTGTATTAATGGGATGTTTTCTGTGAGCCGTAGATTTTTTGCCTGTCAATTCGAATACTCTCGGCGTTATTGATTTAAAAATGTTTCAAGCTGGGTGTACGTAGTGGCATTGACGGTTCCTCGCTCTTTTAGTGGACTGTATTTTTTTAACTAATGTATGTTTAGTTTACTCACAGTAAAATTAAAAACTAACCAAACATTGTAAAATGTAAAATATTCTGCAGGACACTCCTCGTCGGATATTTAATGTCATATCTCATATATTTCAATATTTAATATACACGTTATTTATCACTAATTATCTCGTATCCCTTTTTTCTATTGATCAATTTGCTCCTAAATTGAACTTAAATAGGAAAAACAAATAAACCCTTCCTTTTCTTATTTCCTTTTTCAAATTTATTTTTTTAATATACCATCCAGTTTGCCGATACCGTATGCATTAACAAACTTCGATGTTCCAAACAATCTTGTAATTTATAATAAATTACTACTGGATAAATCGTAGCTTGATTATTATTCCAATGAAAACCAGGAGCTGCATCTTGGATGACGAAAGCGAGGTTTTCAGCGAAATCACAAAAGACGATGCACTCTGCATCTGGTGAATTTTGTTTTTTCATTCTAAGAAAATCAGATTGTTGCTTTGCAATGTACGAATGAGCCAAAAGCGTTTTGGCAGCTTCGCAGAAATTACTGAGCTCCACAATAGTTCAAGAACTAATTTCACCAAACGTTATTATCATCGAGAAGATATTGGTGATTTTTTTTGCGACTGCACATGGCAAAGGTCCGTGTGATGGAATCGGACGAACAATAAAGGATACAAAAAACTGTAAATGATACAAAAATAGTTCATTGTATAATACCTCAGAATAATTGACAAATTGAAATAAAGCAATATTCATTGGCAAATGATTCAAAAATTTGTAACATAATAGAGAATAAATAATGAGCATTTAATATGATGGTGTATTAATATTAATGACCTGAAAAAATACTTTAATAATCATAATTCTACCAGCGTTTTGCAATAAAAAAGTAGATTCAACTCAAAAATGGTTTTTATTTTCTAGACAAAACTTTCATTGATTTTGAACGGTCTGATCAGTTAAATGCATAATTTGAAAAATCTGTAACTTTTGGAAAAAAATGCCCCAAGCTGGTCCTAGGCTTAAAATGTTCTTGATTGTATATTAGAAAATAAATAAAAATCGAAAATTAAAAATGGCCTCTGCTTGTGAGAGGCAGTATAATCATAAAACAATATAAAAAACATACAAATATTTTATTTTCAATGTTTTTTATTTTTTTGGACAGGACAAATTTTGGACAGGAAAGAGAGAACCGATTTTTTTAGAATGTGCAATAGTTTTCGAACTAATAACGCTTGAATTTATAGATTGGAAAAAGTAGAAAAATTGAAATAATTGTAGACTTGTTAAAAAAAGGAATTAAGAAAAAACAAAAATACGTATTCACTTTTTTTAAGCAAAGAATCATATATTAAATATTCAGATAAATCAGAACAGGTCAGTTAAATCAGGTCAGTCAACAGGTCAACACTAATTAGTAATTTATTGGAAGAATCTCTTAAAACATGAGTACTCTATCGTCCTAGAATATTAAATCTATGGAATCTTGTGTAATCTCAAATTATATAGTTTAAAACGTTTCCTGAAAAGCTTCAACAGAACAAGAAAGAAGAAGTGATTTATATATGACTATTTTTAGTGTCATATAATATGATAAACAACATCTGAAACCTTACTACGACCCTACGCAAACCTAAGTAACTTTTTTCTACTACATGGAACCAAGTCCTCAGTCACAATGTATCTTAAAAACTAGCAAAGTTTGAAATTGTTGTTACCTTAGAAATTTATGTTAATGCTTTTTAATTACGATGCACAAAGACTTATCACTATTCTCGAACACTGATTGGAACACGAACTACTAGATCCTGCTGGGCTCAGGTGGTGTCATCTAGCGGATGTCGCCGTACTACCTCTGGAATGCTGCTATGAATCGCTGGAACTTTATTATGAGATATCTTCACCCTCAAACCTTTAATTTTCGACTTCTGCACTTATATTTTCTTTTTACTGGAAATTTATTAGAAAATTGTTAACTTTTCTATTATATTGGTCACCAAACTCTTCTGGGGCTGGGGTCGCAAAACGCTACGACGAAAAACACTTAATTTGCAGTTAATTCTGCTTGTAGAGTTTTTCCACTGGTGTTCTTAATCATTTTAACAAACTCAAATATTTTTAACTTTCGTTTTACCATTAATTTAACATATTTTTGTAAAAATTATGAGCGTGGCTGTTACCTCATCGAACGCCTTAGCTAGACTCTCCCGCATTGTTACATGTAACTATGGATATGCCGTATTGAAAAACATCTACATTTCCTGGTTACGATCCTTCTTTCTTCTTATTATGATACAATCTGACCAATCAGATTGATGCCAGTTATTTAGTCTATTTAATTTTACATAATAATCTTACAATTTGAACTTTACTTGATCAAATTTTGAATTCTAAATACTATAATATAATATGATTTACTTTTTGTTGTATAATTCGAGGTATGTGTTAGGCGTTATTTCTACAATGCACTTTGCGTCGAGGCTATAAACTCTCGAACCTCTTATTTACATTGATGCTTTCGCATTAATATTCTAATCTAGACATAGTTTATTAATGCTCGATATTCTATCATTCTTATTGGGATTTGTCTATTATGATTATGCTTGAGATAGATTTTTGTGCCGATAAATAGTTTTTATATAATGATATTCGTTCTGACCAAACAGGCGCGTAGCTGGCTGGCGTTACGTATACTATATACGTTCGTCAGCGATACGTGTGTGCTTGCGTTTATACTATAGTTGATATGAAATATATTGATCACTGATTTAATTTAATTTATAATTTGATATTTCCCACGTATCTGCTATTCTTCTAGAACGACGTTTCGGCAAAGTCACATCTGCCATCTTCAGGTTCGTTCAGCTTGAGCAACCAGAAGCAGCAACAAGTCGTTATGGAGAAGAACCTGAAGATGGCAGATGTGACTCTGCCGAAACGTCGTTCTAGAAGAATAGAAGACACGTGAGAGAAGACCAGGATGTATATATTGAGAAGTTGCACAAGTTCTTTGACCTACATCTAAATTTTAAAAGCCCAATATTCTTTTCAAACTATGCAGAAGGCAATAAAAGTACGTCCCAAAGAATTTGTATAAACAGTTAATTCAATGGGAAAACAGGCAACAAAAATTTTGAATTTGCCAAAACTTCTCGCTAGTAGTAATTTATTTAACGTTAACAACACATCGGAAATGGTAAATGAAAATATTCAGCCAACGGCGGCAGTATAATTTGTAAATCGCTCAAATGCTTCCAATATTACAGTTAATTTCAATTATAACAAATAAAATATAGATTAAGATATACACGAAATTACTTAAGTGCCATTATTTTAATGATTATCATGTACTCGTAGTTATACAATTAAATATTTTTCAGAGATAGTCGTAGAAAAATATATTTATAGAATGTCTGAATATCATTGCTAACCTAACGTTATTACATCAATTTTTACCTATGACGGTTGGTCAATCTAATTAGAACAATAATTACGTTATATCTTGGTAGTTGTAACTGTTTCTTTCCGCTGTATTATGTTGTTTTAGATATATAACGAGAATTGCACGCCATAAATTTATAATGACAAGAAAATAACAGGCCAAAGACATACATTATTAAAATAAACTGTCAACCGTCTGCTCTTGCGCTACTTTTAGAAATTTAATTGCAATCCTCGTCTAATAGCGCTTATAAAATTGTAATATATTTAACCCAATTCAGTTATGAGTAGCTACTGGAAGTTTGAAAGACAGACTACCAGAAAAAAACAGAAACTTAAAATGTCTAGGCTACATATACCTACTCTTGCATCATGTATTCGTTCAAATTTTCTTTCGTTATACCTTCATTTCTTGAGCAAATTAATATATGCTCAGTAAGTCCTCGTAAAGACAATTGAATGTTAAGTAAAGAGAATTAAATGTACATTATACTTAGTGAATTTTTAGATAATTAGGAATTAGAACCAAGAAGGACTTAGTGCTAGAACTTAGTAGGTATCTATTATAATATCTACCACATTCAGTGCAGGAATGAGGGAAACCTGGAAAATCTCATTAGTTAGATCTTATAAGTAACTTAAACAGATGAATTCTATTCGATATTTGAATATATCCAAACTTTTTTATTTATGGACATATGGTATATTATACTTAGTCCATCGCATACTGAGTTTCCTGAATATCTGGAAAGCGCGCGTCAATTCGCTCGACGCGCCTTTCGCCAACCAAGTTGGCATCATCCGGAGACGATTAAAACTAATCTTAAACTACAAAATCTACCATATTTATACTATTTTCATGGTGACGTCACTAATGATATCACCGTGAAATTTACGCGTGACTAATCACGCTTCAATGATCGGTTGCTAAGCAAAAAATTTTATCAAAATGGTTGACTAACGAATTTGAAAGTTTGCCCATTGCACAGCCTAGTTTTTCAGTTAAAAAATCGAATGATTTCATTGATAAGGTCAAGAATATTCAATTGCAAGAGGGTGACATTTTGATTTCCTTTGATGTTTGTTCATTATTTCCTAGTGTACCAATACCACAGACCTTGGACTATCTTGAGAATTTACTCGAATTAAACAACTATAGAAAAGAAGCAATAGAAGAATATATAAACCTTACAAAACTTTTTATGAAACAAAATTGCTTCCGTTTCAATGACAAGTTCTATGAACAACATGAAGGAACCGCAATGAGTAACTGTTTATCGCCTTTCATTGCTAATGTCTTCATGAGTCGATTTGAAACTGAAGCAAAAGAAGAATTCGAATATTTTCCTAGGATTTGGCTTAGGTATGTGGATGCCATTTTTGCCGTGTTTGACACTAAGAATGCGGATGTAGAAAACTTCATTTCCAAAGTCGTTTCACTTCTGTAAAGTTTACATATGAACTAGGAAATAATGGAAAACTTCCATTTTTAGATGTATTAGTAATTAAAAATAGTGACAATAGGTTAGAATTTGATATATATATAGAAAAGATACCAGACGATCAGATATATCCCTAATGACTCTCACCACTGCTATCAACATAAAATGGCAAGTTTAAATTTTCTTGTCCATCGTTTACTAAGTTTCCCTCTCAATAATGAGAGGTTTGAAAAAGAAAAAGTATTAATTAAAGATATAGCTGTGAGTAATGGTTATCCTAGAGATTTAGTTGAAAAACTAATTAGGAAGCGTAAATTTAAGGACACACTTCGTAATTCTACGACCTTTCAAAAGGATATAGAGACTTCAAAATATGTATACATCCCGTACGAACCCCGGTTTACTCGTGGTTTGAGTAAGGTCTTCAAAAACGTGGGTGTAACAGCGATTCATTCGTCGAGTAATAAATTACAACAACTTTTAGACAATCCAAACGATAAAATTGTTCCAAATGAAAGTTCTGGGATTTACGAAATTAGTTGTAATGATTGTGATCGAAAATATGTTGGACAAACGAGACGATCAATTAACACCAGATTTAAAGAGCATATGGCTCATCTAAAATATGGAAGAACAGATAAGTCTAGTGTTGCACAACATGCTTTTGACAACAATCATAGAATAGATATTAGTAATTTAAGATTAGTTAGAAATGTGACCAATAATAGATAGTTGGATGCATTTGAGAGCATAGAAATTATAAAATGTAAAAGTAGTATGAATAGCGACAAGGGACCTATACCGTATAGCCCGCTTTACGCGTTGCTTAGCAACCGATGATGAAGCGTGATTAGTCACGCGTAAATTTCACGATGATATCATACCATATATCCCGCTTTACGCGTTGCTTAGCAACCGATCATTGAAGCGTGATTAGTCACGCGTAAATTTCACGGTGATGTCAATAGTGACGTCACCATGAAAATAGTATAAATATGGTAGATTTTGTAGTTTAAGATTAGTTTTAATCGTCTCCGAATGATGCCAACTTGGTTGGCGAAACGCGCGTCGAGCGAAGTGAAAGTGTTTTGGTGTTTGTGAAAACTACTCCGGGTGTTATAACGGAATCTCTAAATTGCGGTTGAGTATTTCCAGACGTGGCACTCAATGGTGTTGGTTGGTATTGTTACTGGTTTCCAGACAATCTGGGCTTTCACGAAGACTTGAGATTTAGTTGGGAATCTTTGGGCTGGCAAATGGTTATGACTGAAATGCTTTCAGCGCATTGTACGCAGGGTTGGCAAAAAGCCGTCTTCTTGTAGAAAAGTCCGGGCCAGTGGACAAAACTGCAAAAAAATCCACGAAAAGTGGAAAAAATAGTTGTTCAAACTGATTATGCATCTCTTACACATTCGTACAATTGAATACCGGGAATGTTCAATCGAAAGAACAATTTCAAATTTTAATTCAATCCAATCGAAAATTCGAAATAGACACGGCATGGGTACCGTGTGAAAACTAGTATTGGTTTATAAAATTCTGAATGTAAAAGTCAGAGTCGTTAGATCAAATTGATCAATACTGAAAATTCTGCAAGGAGTTAGTTTTATTAATTCAAACCAGGGTTGGAATAAATCATGAATTTTATAAAAAAGTCAAAAAAGTCCGACTTTTTGAATTAATTCGGACATTTTTGAATTAATTCACTTAAAAAAATTAAATTTTATTTGCTTACTAAAACAAAATAGAAGAAGCAATAAAAACTAAGCTCTTATTTTCTTCTTAAAGCATAACAGAACAAAACATGAAATTTTTGCAAAACAAACTGAAACTATTGTTTAAATAAATAATAAAAACATAGACAACGTATTTAATTATTAAGAAACTTCATTAGAAAAGTTAGTTTTCCGGCTTTTTTCACTCCTAGTCGGTTGCGTAGATCCGAATGTACCAATACGAAGGATGAAAATATTCTTTCCACACCTACGGATGAAGCTACTGCTGTCATGAGTTGTTTAATGCTACTTTGCGCTGCAGGATCTATCTCTGTTAGTGAAAATGTTGACATCCACCATTCAATATCTGCCATGTTTGAAATAACAGAGTCTTGCATCAGGACCTCATTATAAGGGGACAACTTTCCATGGAATCGTAACAATACCGGTAACAGGTTTGGAAACTCTGAAGCTGCATATTCCAAAGCCATTTGCTTTTCCTCTTCGGTTAAACTTACATTTTCCTTAATATTTGTTGGACTTAGCATGTGCGCAATACAGTGGTACCTACCAACAGCTTGTGTATACCGGGAAATAACTTTTTTTTTTCTCAGCGCTGCAGCTCTCCTCATTTATATCGTTTAGACCTTCATTTATATCGTTTATTAATTTCTTCCAAATAACAACAGATCTAGCGATTGTGCAGTTCCTTTTTGCATTAAATCCAGTGCGCACGATATAGGTTTTAATTGAGCCATCAAATCTTCAGCATTACGTTTAATGGCTATGTTACAGACCAACTTATTTATCTCATTATCAATATTATTGCGATAATACGGCTTTTGCTAAATGGTTATTTCTATAATACTTTATGATCCGCACTATATTGGTCATAACCCCTTCAACATTTAAATCATTGGCTAGTAGATTTAATAAATGGGCCGAACAGCCATATGTAATAACATTTACATCATCAGGTTTTTTTTGTATTTGCAGTCGGATTCTTGCCATATTAGCAGCATTGTCTGTTGACATGCTGCTAATATGCACTAAATATGCAGCAATAATAATGCTGTTCCACTTCTACTACTACCACTCGGTGCCCGTTGCCTGTTGCCATAATGCCATCGAATATTTCAGTTTGAACGTTTGAAGTTGATATATAATGCAATTTGTTCCCATAGTTGAAATAATTTTTTTTAAAAAAAGTCATTTGAAATAATTCGCGAATTAAATCGTTGACTTAATTCATATGAATTAATTCGTGCCAACCCTGATTCAAACCCCTTCAGGTGACCATTGAACCAAAGAATCTAAGTTGTTATTTTTTTAATATTAACATAAATATAATACTTAGTGTGTTCCGTGTTACTATGTTAGAGTTAGAATAAAAATGACAGAGTTTAGTTTATTATGTTAATTTTTCTATTTGTTTGTTTATGATTGAATATTTATTTATTTGTTAATTGTTAATATTTATTTGTTTTGTTATTTTCTTTATATAATATAATAAAAAAATATGCAATACTGATTTTGTTAATTTACATTAAAAAATTGGAACATGCCATTTTACGTGGATGAAAACACTTTTCTTGATTTTGACCAGGCCACAAAAAACCGATCAAAACCACCCATTTTTTCCCGTGTGGTATCTTCCAGCCAACCCTGCTTGTACGGCAATAACTTCTATCTGACATTCATACCATTAGTGAGTATTCTGAAAATTACTGACATTTTTCGTATCATAATAATGATTCAAAATTCTAAAGTAGTAAAAGCCTGTGTAATTCGCTAGGAATCCCATTAAAATTAGGAATTACAGATACATTTTTATATCTGATGCTGATATTTTTATATCTGATTTATTCTCAGTGTTTTAAAACAAAGTTAAATTTTACAATATATACTGTAACCATCCGCTCAAACAATAAATATATATTTCTCCCTTAACAGGTATTATTATTTTAAATAAAAGTGCTGAGCGCGCCTAAAGAAGTTTTCACTTCAAAAATCTACTCATAAATGAGCACGGTGAGTGTTTGCCATGGTATTGCATACTAGATTTTTTTGTGGAAGAGTTGATTTTTCGCACTGAATAACGCACAAATATTTCCTCTTACTGCGCCACTTAATTACTCGGTTTTCAAATTTCCGTTTTTTAAAAACATGAAAATTTCCTAAAAACGGAACTTTCTTAGTTAATTCATTTTATTGCAAGACATCAAGACCGTAACATAGTACATTTCGACAGATGATTTTAAAGTTTAGGAAACTACCAGTTTTACAATTTTGAGATCCATCATGGCGACCTCCTTATCTCTTCAAACGGGTCCTAGGTGCGGCATCCACACGAACGCGCATTTAATAAAACACGAAATGCATCAATATTTCATTATTACTCAGTCACCTGGAATAATGTCGGGATGGCGCTGAGGTTGGGCTTAAGGTAGCAACGGAAATGGTGGCCGTATCTCATGTTCCGGTACAGGAGAGGGTTAAATTTACTTGGCAGAGATTTATTCGTGGCAGGAGCGCCAACACCCTTCTGCTCTTGTAAATCCATGAAGCCGCGTACGATACACAACAGTGGGCTGGGAAATTCTTGCACCGCTGACGAAGAAGTAGGAATATAGAGACATGTTATATATATCGATGTTATGTGATGCAATCTGCCGCAGATAAAATATGTTCTTTCTGCTGTGAGTTGTGAAGGAAATTTGCAGCTGATAACACACCCTTCTAGATATCTCTAGGAAAGGAAACCACTGAATTGTTTTCACTACAATCACAATTTCGACACAGTTTTATTTTTGATCATGATTTATTTTTGTTTGTATCTAATTTTGTTTCGCTAATCTATTATAATATTGAGGTACTTTCTTTGAAATATTTTCTCTTCTCTTAGTGAGATATTATAAGATATTAGTGATGAGTCGGTGGCCGATTTTTTCCGGGCGCCAGCGCCGCTTAATAACAACCGCTGTCGCTGAGATAACTGCGACGTTTGGACTTCTTGAAATGCCAGGCATAAAGTGTGTAATAAAGTTGTACCTTAACAATATATCATTTTAAAGCCATTAACTGTTTTAACCTCAGCTGAAAAATAAAAAGATAAACTATAGCAAGTGATAAAATGTCTGCGAAATGAGATAGAATCTATTGTTTATTTTCCCATAACATGTTTTTTGGATTTTAACACTTTAGTGAGGTGAAATGATGAATAAGTGTTTAATTTGCAATAAATGGAGCAAAGAGTATAGTGGGAAGTCATTCTGTAGGTAAGTAAACAAAAACATGTCATAGGGTTCATTATAGTGGGTTCTGAAGAAGAAGAAAACGCACAATACGCATACATCGATTACGAATTTTAACATAAATAAGTGAAAATCTCGAAAAAGCCATGAAAAATTGTGGAACATTCTTGGAAAATGCGAAAAATTATCAATACAGACAATCAAGACAAAAAGTTGTATCTGGTATTTTCAACACGCCTAAGACACTTGCGTAGGAACCGAAGTATTTGAATTTTTTTTATTGGCTTTATTTTATTCTTCAGTGTATATTTGTAGATTATATTGTAAGTTCGGTAAGTTGAACTATTAGTAGGTAACGAACTACTGTTTTGTATCATAACTTTTGTTAAACCGTTGCATTGGATGCTCTGTAATAATAATTATTTATAAAAGATCATAAAAACCACACCATTCCGTAGCATATACATAATCTTTAGCAAAAAATATAAAAGACTAATCCTGCTTAACATTTATCCCTGCACCAGAATCGGGAACTGATTTTATGTAGTACAGCATAATCCTATTAGATACTACCATCCGCCACAAAAGCTAACTTGAAATTCTGCGATGCCTTTTTCGAATAGCGGAATATGCTTTCAATATTAAAAATCCATCAGGTGTTCCTTCGGAGCAAACCTTTGGCGTGAAAGCGTTGGCGGTGAGAGCAAAAGGCTGCTCAGGAATGAGGCGACGGAGTAGTCGGATAATGAATGATCAAACCGAATTCCATTTTATGTAGTGCGAGGTGTGCTTTATTGTGTTACAGTCGGTCTCCAGATTCAGTGGCGTAGCATCAAATGTCTAGTATAGTTTTCCCAATCTCAATTTAAAATATTACAAATTATCTACTATATTATATAAGTCTATACTAGGGATCATATATCTATGTTATGCCTCTCTACAAGGCCAGGTAAAGAATACAAGCTGATGTTCCGAATTACCAGTTGTGAAACAAAAAAGTGCTAGCTGTGCGAGGCTGTTTCCCGGAACTGGTCAGTGCTGTACGTTTGTTTTGCGTTGCGCGGTGGTTTTCTGCTAATAAAAAAAAACAAGTTGTTCAGTTATATTTACCTCAAAGAACATTTAAATAATGAAAATGTTTAAGACGAGGCCATTGGGAGTTTAAGAACCAAGATTTAAACATGCAGACCCAGCGTCTTTAGTCTTTATATTTAAATATTTATAACTGCTTAAAGAGAGAAAATAATCAAATGACGGATATAGATATAAAAAGAGTGTTTGAGTTAACTAAGATTCCGATTCCTACTATTGATCTTGTTATTAAAAAAGGAGTTGTTGACCACTATGTTCAAATAAAACTGAAAAATCAAAAATTTATGATGCTTCAATAGACGTTATAATAAGAAAAAAATAAGAATCGTTTAATAGTAATGGAATCACGCCTCAATGTGAAAATTCGAAAGGAATATTTGCTTAAAATCAAAAGATTTTTTACAATATACATATTCCCTACCTACCAGCCATTTCACCACTCTCAGCCAGCCTATTTTAAAATAAATGTGTGTCAGTAATTAAATAGCCACGTAATAAATATTTTGTTCAACAATGTTACTTTGAATTATAAATATCAATTAGTATAGTGCCGTTGTATATATAAAAAAAAATGCCTGACTTTTTTGCCTTTTTTGACTAGTTAACTTGAGGACCCTTGGTCCTACGAAAAATCCATACCAGAGTACGTTGTAGGCCATGACATTTCCTTCAAAAATATTGATATCTTAGTATTTTATCTTCAACCTTTAAAAAGTTCAAGCAATTTTAACTTTTAGTGCATGTAATTTCCAAGATTTTGCAGAAAAACTTCATTCGTATTATCCGTAATTCCACTGCTCTGACTATATACTATATAGGCTAATATATACGTAAGATAAAGTAAGAAAGTAACGGGAAGATCGAGGAATATCGGAAAATACGGAAGTTGCTTTTCTGAAAAATCTCGGAAATTACATGCACATAAATTTAAAATTGCTCTAACTTTTGAACCGCTGAAGAGAAGATAAAATATATAGTAATATCAAAATGGCCTGATATTACTACTGATGATTTTATTAACATTGATAATTCAAAAACTAGAAAGTGATTACCTAAAAATTACTAAACTGAATGAAGACGGAGATAAAATATATTATAGAATAGAAGTTTAAATTAAGGCAATTTTTTAGAATAAAACCTAAAGGAGGTAAAGAAAAGAGAGAACAAGTGTTAAAGCTGTTTATAGTTATCTACCTTTCCAAATTATTTTCAAAAGAAAAAATTATTTCTGATCCGAATGCAGGATTGGAAACATGTGACTACTCTGCTTAACTTTCACGAAGAAAGCCTCATTTAAATTCCATAGTTGCATTAGTAACAGGATCATCCCCAATTAGAGTAACAGACACCGATTTGAAAGAACAAGTTAAACGTGAAGCTGTACGGGGTAAAAGTTTTGAGAGAAATTCTTGTGACCATTAAATTAGATGCTTTTGAAAGATTAGATTTCTTTGTATCCAGTGAGGATAGAGCGAGTGTATAAAGTCGAGTCGAGTTCGCATAAAGGAAATTACTTAAGTTG
>CAXKVY010006932.1:0-23184 GCA_964058915.1 Tetropium fuscum | reverse complement strand
AACTTAGGGCCGGTCTTACCTAAAAGACCGGGCAGAATAACTAGCAGAGAGAACTCTGTTAGTTTGCCTTTTACCACATAGCTCTTTCAGCTTCTTACTTAGCTTGCGGAGATATAATTGTCTGGACGCAATGCTATTAATCCACCTTATCTGATCGTGTTTATTTCTCCCAACATTTTTTCCGTAGGCCTGTGATTTTTTGGCCGGCAGGAAATAAACGCAAATAAGCTAACCCGTACACACACTGATGGTCTAGCTGGTAGGTACAGTAAGTGTCAGATAGAGCACTACCGATGTTTCGTTCTATCACAGACCACCGTTTGACCACCTTTTGATTTCCAGATATTATTACAATAAATTTTTGGGGCTTCTTCACGTAGCTCCAGAAACTTTGCAAAATCGAGTTGTCCATAGCCTAATCGTCTAAGGCCTTCGTTATACCATATAAGTCCACCAATTGTTTTCGTTTGACCACCCTCAGAAAAATGGTTATTGAGAATAAACAATTTTCTGAAAAAAAATCATCCAAGGTGAGTTTAGCTAACTCTAGAATTAAAGGGGTGGTTTTTAAGTACCTAGTTGTTGACATTTCAGGTTGTTAGAGCAACCCCAAAAGTATTTTTCCCACCATCTAGTTTTCTTATAACACCTTCTCGGAAAATTTCAGCGCAATTACATGTTTTACAATCGTATTTTTCGATGGTGCTAAGTAGATTTTTATGATAATAGCATTTTATCTTTTCCTGAGGATAGAGCATCGTAAGACTAGGAAAGACCTCTGAGTTTAGTTAAATTACCCTGAGAAAAAAAGTAATTGCGAAAAAAGTAGTATTTAAAAAACAATTGGGGCTAACTTCACATATCGCTCAAATACAAGGGCATGTGTTTTAGGGGCTGAAAAGCGATGGATCATTTGACCACCTCTCAGAAATGTTTAACCATCCCTTAGTTTTATTAGACCAATAGCTCGGAAATTTGGAAGGAAATTAAATGTCACAAAATCATATTTTTCGCTGGGGCTAAGACAATTTTTATGATAATGACATCTTATATTTTCCCGAGGATAATACGCTAATATGATGCAATAAATGTCTAATTATAACACTAACGTACTTGTCGAACTTATATGTTCGCTTTCTCGCTAATATTTCATTTTGTATATACGAAATTCCATAAGCGGAAACGTTGTAGACCATGAAATTTCCTTCAAGAATATAATATATTATAATATTTTAGTATCTTATCTTTACCCGTTTAAAAGTTAGAGCAATTTTAATTTTACTTGTATGTATTTTCCGAGATTTTGCTGAAAAAATATTTAGTTTTCGTATTAACCTCGTATGTTAGATCACTGATTCTAGATCTACTTTTTTTCAAAACAATGTTTTTAATTTTGTGGATAGTTCGAGCTATCTTAATAAAAATACAAAAGTTTATTTTGGTTATTAAAAGATATTTTAGTTATGTATCTTTTTTGTTATGTATCTTTGTTATGTATTTTAGTTATGTATCTTTTTTGTTATTGGGATTATTTTTAATATAAATTGTTTCCATAATTAGACGCGTTTTATATTTTTGTTCTTTATTAAGAACTTTAGTATTTTCGTAGTTAAAATTATGAACTGTTTCGTTAGAATGTTTTCTTGGCGCTGTAATATTAGCTGAATATTTGTGTCCGTTTGAACGTTTTTCTGTATGTTGCATTTATATTGATGATTGCATAACTGCGTTTCCAACTACATATAAGATTTCTATTTTAAATAAATTTAACAGTTACCATCCAAAAATAAAATTTACAATTGAAAACGAATCAGAAATTAATATCAATTTCTTAGATTTAACTCTTATAAATAATAAAACTGAAATATTAACAAAATGGAATACAAAAACAACATAATCTCGTATGGTGTTACAGACAGATCAATAAAACTATACATCTGCCATTTTTAGAGAAGAATACATAGAAAAAGCAAAAAATGTTTTTTCAAATAATAATTACCCTTTTTCGCTAATCAACAAAATTTTCGAAAACCGAATTCACAAATACTACTATTGGCCTACAGACCCCAACAAAATCCTAGATCTAATTGATTTTTCATAACTCGAAATGTATCAGTAAACTATATACATGTGGAAGAAGCTTGGGATTTGAACTCTGACCATTCTCCCATATTACTTACGCTCAGTGACAGCATTATACAAAGTGAATTAGCCCAAAGATTAGTAAATAAACTAACAGACTGGAAAAGCTTCAGATTAAAACGTGAAGAAAGTATCAATTTGTCAGTGCCTCTAAGAAATGAAGAACAACTAGATAATGAAGCAGAATCATTTGTTAATGTTATCCAACGAACTGCATGGTATAATACTCCATATATTATAACAAGAATTAAAGGTAACAACTACCCCAAAGAAATCAGAGCTCTTATTTTTGAGAAAAGAAGGCTCAGAAGAATCTGGCATCAAACTAGGCATCACCAGTCGATAAAACCATATTAAATTATGCCACATAAAAACTCAAAAGAGAGATTAAAAAAATCGAAGATCTTTGGAGGGCTACCAAGAGGCTAGAGGCTAAAGAGACAGCAGAATCCACCGATTAAAAATACAGATGGTACGTGGGCAAAAAGTAATATGCAAAAAGCCAACAGGTATGCTGAATATCTCGAAGAGACTCTCCAGCCGAATGAGGGAGAAAATACTCTCGACTGGGAGAATCTTATCCAGGAAAAAGGTGCAATCAGACTCGCTACCCCAAAAGAAATAACAAAAGAAATTAAAGAAAACATTAACCCGAAAAAAGCCCCAGCATTTGACCTAATTACGGGGGAAGTTCTAAAACATCTCCCACGTAAAGCCATTGTAAAACTTGTAGCGAAGATTAAAATATGAATTCTGAAGTCCGTATATAGACATATGGCATCCAGCTATGGGGTTGTGCCAATAAGAGCAATCTAGATATAATCCAGCGATTCCAAAACAAAGTATTAAGGAGCATTATTAATGCCTCCTGGTATTGAAGAAATTGTGACCTCCATAGGGACATGGGAATGGACACCGTTAACCAGACCATCAGCGAATTCGCCAAAAGTCACGAACAGCGACTTCATCGTCACGTCAATGTCGAAGCCCTCTACAATACAAACAGGTCCTCGACAATAGATACAAACCAGATCAGAAGGATCAAGAGGCTCAACCCTTCGGTCTCTTAAAATTTTGTGTTAGTGCAAAAGCAGAAAACAGTGCCTGTGTACATATTAATATTATTGTAATTAAGTATTAGAAAAATATAAGGGCCACTAGTGAGTAAGTTCTTAGATATAAGTTTTGTAGCAGTAGTAAATTAGGTTAGAAAAATATTACTCGTTGACCTAAGTTCAGATCAGATTGTAATTACAGTAATTGTCATTAGTGTTTGTAAAAAATACCAAATACTACAATTAAAATGACTAAAAAATGGGCTTAATTTGAAAAAAAGGTTCAAATCAGTCCTATAAGTTCTGAGATATCGAGTGTCAAAGTCGACAAGCATTAGCTGCCATACTGTGGATAATGCAACAACTAAAAATTGAGTAGCTTTTTCCATGAAAGTTTCGCAAGCGTTTTTGTAAATATTATCGCACGTTTGCTTTTTGTAGGAAATTGCGCGCTTGAACTAGCAATATATCAAAATATATTTCGGTGATTTTTTTAATCGATATCGCAAAATGAGAGGTACTTCTCACAAAAATGAATTTTTTTTGTTTGTTTTGAAATGGTTATTTTGACTTATTTTGTTGAAAAAAAGAATTTTGAATTCATTGCAAATTTATAATTTGCCATTTCGATAGGAAATTTGATCATCTGCAAAAAATCGTATTTTGTGTATATTATACTAAAAATGCACAGTTTATGAGTTACAGTTAAATTTAAACGTTGACAAACTTACGTTTATTCCGTCCTCAAAAATCCAAGACTAAATTTAATAGCTTTTTGTGGATTTATCATTTTTAAAGAATTCAATTGAAGATATGAAATTATAAAATAATTTAGACGATTTAGTTCCTTATTCCATTACATAGAAAATGATCTACTAACGAAATTGGTATTTCACCCATTTGTAGCATTCTGCCAATAATTTTTGTTCTGGTTTTGTTTTTTTTACAGTAGGGTTTCAGTAGGGTAGGTACATCATTAAAGTATCAGATAAGAAATTAATATTTAAGTTTATAATATTGTTGCTGTTATTTGTTTTGATGCAGGACTTTGTTTAATTTTGTATGTGGATACAACTTATGGGTTAAACCGTGGTGTCCCTAAATGATATGCCGTAAACTGGGGATACTTCGACATCCGGGGAAACTTCGATACCTTAATTTTGATGTAATTTTGTTTTTTTTTTCTGTTTTTTTTTAATTATATTTTTTTTTCAGTTGACAGGTTTCTCTTTGTTTCAGATTTATTTTGATTAACAAATTAAAGTAGTCATAAGATGCCACGCACGTATGTAAAGAAAGTGGGGGGAAGGAGTTACCAAATTTATCCTCCGGAAAACATGGCCAAAGCTGTAGAAGCTGTGAAGCAAGGGATGTCCCAGTTAGCTGCCAGCAAGAAGTTCAAGGTCCCAAGAACAACTTTGTTGGAAAAAATCCACCAAAAACATCCCGGAAAACCAGGTCGTCCTACTGTACTGACCCAGGAGGAAGAAGAGTTAATAGCAAAATCTCTTCGAACAGTGAGCGACTGGGGTTTCCCAATGACGCCAGCAGATGTTCGCTAGGTTATTTCAAAATTTGTGACTAAACGGGGCAGATATATCCCAGAATGGAAGAATAATCAACCTGGAGAAGACTTGATATATTGCTTTGCAGCAAGAAACAACTTAAGCACTCGCTTAGCAACCAATATTAAACGCCAGCGATCTGCGGTTGGTGCACCACAAGTAACCGAATTTTTTAATAACATTAAAGATCAGTTACAAAATGCTCTACCGCAAAATATCTACAACTATGATGAGACAAATATTACCGACGATCCCGGCGCCAAGGAAGTCTTAGTTCCTAGGGGAACTAAGCGAGTAGAAAGGGTTCGGGAACACTCGAGAACTTCGGTAAGTGTGATGGTTTGCGGCACAGCAAAACGTGAGTTGCTACCCCCGATGGTCGTCTATAAGGCACAACATCTCTACGAAAACTGGACGATTGGGGGGCCTAGAGGGACAGTGTATGAGTCAACATTAAGTGGGTGGTTTGATATGGTGACCTTCGAAAAGTGGGTTTTTGAAATATTGCTTACTTATACCAAACAAAATAGCACTCCAGAGGAAATAAAAATTGTAATTGGCGACAACCTAGCATCACACTTTTCACCTCGCGTTGTAGAAGCTGCCTTAGACAATAACATCTACATGACGCCCCTCCCGGCAAACTCTACCCACTTAATGCAACCGCTGGATGTCAGTTTTTTTGCTCCAATGAAGCGAAAGTGGAGCGAGGTGTTGGATGGCTGGAGAAAGGAATCGCGTCGAAAAGGGGCCATACCGAAGGAGCAATTCCCATCGCTGTTAAACCGCTTATGGGTATACATAAAAGAAAATGCAGCAAAAAACCTGCAGTCCGGATTTCGATCAATAGGCATCGACACAGTCAAATTCGGAAAGGTCATTGGATGAAAGTTTATTGGAGTTTCTGAAGGAATCTCGTGGTTACAACGAAGAACCAGCAGTTCGTAAAAGGAGAAAGTAAGTTTCCACAAGACCAGGTGAACAAATGAAACCAGCTACAGTGGCCCCCAATCCTGAAGATGCCGAAGAACTAGATGTTTTACCACCAAAGGCCCCAAAAAATACTGTCAATTCAAAGTCAAGTCAATTCAAAAAAGAAAATATCAAAGACAACCTGCCTTAACTCTAAAGTAAAAACCAAGGAGCCAGTAGCCTCAACGTCACCCGGTCTAACACGCAGAAATTTTGACAGCTCGGTTGACAGCAATGCTGACTCTTATTGCTCATTATGCAATGGCAGTTATAAAAATTACACTGGCAAAAATGACTGGATCTGTTGTATCTCCTGCTTGCAGTGGGTTTGTGGCACTTGTAACCTTGGTTCCAATGACCCCCAATATGAATGTCCTACCTGTGCCTCATGCTCAATTTGCTTGATAGATTATTCTGGGTACACTAATCGAAAGGCTTGGATTAAGTGCGTAACATGCAACAAATGGGTTCGTGGACATTGTAATAATGGTTCAAATCTAGCGAATTACGAATGTCCTGTTTGCGAGGATGATGACTAAAGACTGACTGTTACTGTTTTGAGAATGTTGCTTTTATTTTTTACTTTTTTTGTTACTTAGTTTTACTTTCTACAGAATGTGATTTGTTTTTGTAAGGCAAATGTGCCTTCAAACCAAAGGTTTTTATTTTAATACAATCGTTTTATAACATATGACCTTTTATTGTACTAGGGTGTCATAGAGTCATAATACATAGGGTGTCGAAGTTACCCCATAACCCTGGGTAACTTCGACACCAAAAGAAGACAAAAAAGGGGAGTTGGGGGACAAAACTGATTTTATCGTGGTTGAAAGCCAAGACATCAAGTGTGACAATGGCATAATAGTCAATGATTTCCAGTTGACACATTTTCATGGGCGAAGTTAAATAGGTCAAATACCTGTTGAAGTAGCCCCGGTTTACGGTAATAAACAAATATAAAAAAAATTGAAAATTGTTGTGAGCAGCTAAAATAAGAACAACTAAACCATGTAAAATTACCATAAATAGCTGCGTCTGCTTCCATAAAAAAGTATAACATACTACACTATACAATTATTACGATCGCTAAATCCAGGTTGGCAAATTAGACCACCATGCATAATTCCCACATTAGTTTAATGCACCCAAATTTAAGCAAGATTTTCCGCATTAAATATACCTAATAATAACTGCTGATGGTCTAAAAAATATACGGCTTCACGTCATTAGTAAAACGAGGCAGTGATTAGACTTAAGTTATATCTGCAACCGAATTTTTATTTCCACCTTAATTTGGAGTAATGATGCAGATTTTAAATTAGATTTAATTACATGTATAACGCCCATACGGCCATATTTTAGTCTTTTGTTGAACGACCCACCACGAAAACGGCATAGCAATCCGAATTTTAGAATTCCTGGGCTCTGGGAAATATTATTTAGATGTTTGCTCTAGCCAAATTGGTTACACCCATCGGTTCTGTGGTGGTCAGTACCCGGAACACCCCACAAAGTTTGGAATGTACCGAAGACGCGACAGTGCCTAACAAATAATATTAATTTAGTTTAGATTAGGGTTAGAAGTCCGTTAATGTATCGAAATAGGTATGTTAATGACAGGTTTAACGAACAACAGTTTTAGATCCAATTAGGTACATACAAACAAAAGTACAAACGCATTATAACAGTCCCATAAAGGTGGAATTTTCAAGTTACTTAAATAAAATTAAAGTCATAGAAAAGTGTTACAAACTAAAAGGAACACATATTACTATAACACATGATCTAACACCTGAGAAAAGACAAGAAAATAAAATATTGAGAAAATATCTAAATCAGTTTCGACAGAAAAAGAATAGTAAATCCCAAATAAAAAATGGTAAACTCATAGTTGGCGGAAAGACATATACTGCTGAACAATTAGAATCTGAAGACTTTCACTTACCCTCAACAAACAGTGCACCGTCGACCCCGACCTTACAACGTCAAGAAGACATAAAAGAACGTCATATTATAGATACTACGGAATCGAGATTGGCAGCTCAAGCTCTACAGACCCTCAATACCGGCGCAATAAAAAAATCAACGAAGACTCTTGTATGCATTAAGGACAAACTTAGAAACCGTTCAGTGAAATAAGTATACTTTAATCTTTACTTTAAAAAATATTTTTTTCTCTTTTTCTTTCACTGTTATAAAAACTTATTTAATAACCTATTATTTAATATTAATTAAAATATATCTATTCTCAAAATTTATGGTGGCATTACACCATTTAACATAATATCAACAGACTTTATATATTGTCATTTTTTTTATCTTATACAAATGGATCAGTACATAAGGGACTTTAAAACAACTAATATAGAAACTTTCAATTTACAAAATCACAAAGAATGTAAAGAAATCTTAAATATAAACAACAACATAGAAAACATTATATATTTCAACAGTCAAGAATCATATTTCACAATTACTTTTCTTAAATAACTTACCTACCTTATAATCTTTATAACTGAAACGTTGAGATTTTTGTACTACTACTCGTACATACTCATACTACTCGTAACCACTCGTAAGTTGTAAATACTCGTGACTCTATATTGTAATTCATACTAGTGGTATCATATTATATTATTTATCCTAGTTCTATTTTATCTTAGTTATTTTATCTTACCTCAAAACAAGTGTTAAGTCACTTATTGAGTATATTTGTTTATTTGTAATTTTATGTGTTTATAAGTATTTAGTGTACTTTATTATTGTTGCGTATTATTATGAATTTAAATTGTTTGTTTCCAGATTTAGCTAGTTAATAATACTGTCTAACATTTATATACATATATACATTGTTCATATTTTATAATCTACTATTTATGCAAATAAACATTATTATTATTATTATTATTATTATGCGTATGGGTTTTGAGGCAAAAGAATCAAGTAACATTTTTAGCAGTCACCATCGCGTTTATCTGGGATTTATGTTTAGTGATATTTTTAGTAATTTCAATTTCAGCGGTTAGGTGAGAACTGTATTCGTGACACTGATGTTTGACAGTTTCAAACTTCGAAATATCATGGTCAGACTTTTGAAGTGCAAAGGTACGTGGTAACTAAATTTCCAAAACTAAAAAATGTTATTCCGTTGCAACACTCTCTATGCTTCTACAGAATTGCTGTAATTTTTTTACAATCGATAACAAAATGTAAACACGACGCTAATTGCATCAATAGAAATCCCAGCGAGTCCTGAGTGTATGCCAAGCCAAAACAAAAGCCTGCAGAGCGTGCCCGTTCTTTTGTTCCGATACGCAAACGTTTTACTAAAATATTTGCGTTGCATTATAACTATAAAGATACTTTTTAATAACTATCCGTTCACATGGATTCCCAATGTATCGTCGGTGTGCATCGAATGGGATTGAAACAAACCGATGCACGTGCACCAAGTTCTTGCTAACAGCGGCTGAATGTGTGTGGTTACAAGTATGGCATTGTGGTAGCGCGTGTCGAGTCGTGTGTCGACTGAAGAGGGTCGCATGGAGATGGTAATTGATATTTCCGTTAATGATTAATGAATGGAAAATATCTCACGCCACCAAATAGTGATCTATTTCGACTTGCAGATTTCAAAAAGAAAATTATTGACAGCTTAAGGTTCTTTACCTAATAAGTTTAAAAATTTAATGATACATACCTGTCAGTTTGCTTCGGGACACATTAAAATTAATATTTGTAACGCAAAACTGTCAAATATTTATAGATTTTTAGCGGATTTTTAGGATTTTCAGGGAAAGTCATATTGGCTTTCATCTCACGTATTTAACTTCAAGATAAAGTTAGAAAAAATTCTTATACAGGGTGTTAAAAAATATTAATTTTTTAATCAATTAATATTGAATTTATTTGTCATCATTAAAATTAATGAATTCAAAACTTTGCATTTTAATACTCGTATAATATGCAATATTATTATTTTGAAGGACTATACATGTATTGATATATTTTAGGCTTATGGCATAAATAATACAACACTATGGTTTAAATTGATCATTATTTTTTCAATTTTAGGATAAATACTTGACATTTATATGATATTTGAACCTTAATTAATATATTAAAATAGACCCACACAGCACAATACCTATGTCCTCAGGATGTCCTAATTTAATCCCGTTTATCCCAATCGGATCGGGGATGAACATACCGAGTATATCCTCAAGACGTATCTTTAGGATGAACTGGTTCTATAAATGTCCTAACGGAGGATGTCCCAGGCAAGATCAACACTGATGTCAAAATATCCGGCAAGGGTATTATGATCCTAAAAATATGTCTCTTAGGGATGTCCCAGACAATACATATACTGATGTCCCCAAAATGTCCGTTGAGGACATCTAGATCCTAAAAATGGCCCTCATGAGGAGTGATGTCCTTAAAATATCCATTGCGGACATCTTGATTCTACAAATGTCACTTTAGAGGATGTCCCAGGCAAGACATACTGATGGCCTTAAAATATCCTCTGGGACATCGTGATACAGAGAATGTCACTTTTGAGGATGTTCCAGGGAAAATATACACTGATGTCCTCAAAATATCCGTACAGGACATCTATATCCTAAAAGTGGCACACATGAGGATATCCTAGGCAAGACTGATACCATCAAAATATCCGTTGAGGACATCTTAATCTCAAAAATGGGCCTCATGAGGATATCCCATACAAGACCTACACTGACGTCCTCAAAATATCCGTTGCAGACATCTTGATCCTAAAAATGTCCCTCATGAGGATATCCCAGTCAAGACATACCCTGATGTCTCCAAAATATCCGTTGGGGCACCGTGCTACGGAAAATGTCAGTTTTGAGGATGTCCCAGGGAAGACCTACACTGATATCCTCAAAATATCAGTTGAGGACATGTTAGTCCTAAAAATAGCCCTCATGAGGATATCCCAGGCAAGACCTGTACTGATATTATCAAAATATCGGTTGAGGACATCTTAATCCCAAAAATTACCCACATGAGGCCCTCATACAAGACCTACACTGACGTCCTCAAAATATATAAATAGTAACTTTAGTAATCATTAAAATTATAATTCGGAACAGCAAAAATTGTATCGCTTTCATATCAAAATTTGTTTGATACATTAACTCGCTTGAGAAATTTAATTCGTAAATCATTCATATTAATATTCACATGCATTTTACATATTTCCCCAATATAATGTTCTAGAACTGGAACCAGAACAAAGTTACCTTCTTCAGGCTCAAACCTTTTCTGATCTTCTATATCTGCCATCTCATTTTCACTGTCTATTAAGACACTTTCTTCATCACGATCCCCAAAAGATATTTTAGATGGTTTTTCATCATCTTCTGAATCACTTTTCATTACTTTACGGGTAATTTTCTTCTTGTTTTTCTGATTTTTAACAGCAGGACTTTACCAGATGATAGTTCGTCGAATAATAATGGTAGTTTCTTATACGAAGTATGCTCGAATTCGGCTTCGTTTGGGTTCTACAGGTCGTTAAAGAAAGAAATATATTTTCAATAAATGGATATGTCAATACTAAATATAGAGGTAGCTTTCTGAAATTTGATATTGATAAGTTCTTTTGCATGGTCTATTGAATAGTGGTTGTTAATTTTTTGTGAAATATACAGTGACGTGCGTATGGGGTATTCAACCATGTTGTATTTTAAGAATCGTGTGCCCTGATTTTCTCACAACACAGATATAACTTTTTTGTACTTTGGAAATTTTCGATGAAATGTACCAGTCTGTACCATTGGTACCTAATCCCAATGCTGATCATTATAGTTGCATATTCAATACACTTAAGTTACTTGTGAAAGATTCCGTTGTTAAAGAAACACTGATTGGTAACCCAGTTCCTCCTTCTTGAGCTTACAATTTGTTTTAAAACATAAACAATATTGACTAATGGGATTGCATTATTTTATATTATTATTTTACTTTCATTCATAATTATTAAAATAACTTCCTAGTATCTTATATCTAGTTATTTTTCTACTCTAACATGAAAATCATTTGAATTGCCTTCATTTCATGTGTATTTTATGAGCTTGTCTCTGATTGGCGCGATAGGGGCTGGAGATAACCCCCAAAGAAAACCAAGGCCACGTATTAGGACATTATCCTATTCAGTCTCAAGACGAAAATGAGGTTACACCTGATTCCCCAAAACTTCTTTCACGTTCAAGTGCTATATATAATTATTATTAAAATGGCTTATTTTACTAAATAAATTTGCATGTATTTAATAGGCTTCCAGGAAACACAACATAGATCTACAGCACCATACAATGTTTAAAAAATATTTATAACATAATTTAAAAAAAATAATATATTAGAAAATGTTTTATGCTATTCTAATTGTGAGGTATCAAAAAACATAGTCTAAAATTTATCAGTTTAGTGAAGCAGTATAAAAGCGGTAAAATATGACAATGTGAAAGTTTTCAACAGTATTTTTCGGCAATAACACTAGCATCAGCTTCCATAAGTTTACCCAGGACTTTTCCACACTCTCTGATCTCCACTAATTTACTAGTAGTGTTCCAACCGAATTCGCCTATTTTTACCTATTAAGAATAATGATAGCCCTGTAGATTTCGGACTTAGACCCGGTCCTTAACCATTTAACCGTTTTCTCCTTTTTCTGATCGGCGCGCTGTCGTTTTTCGACAGACACGCGATCGCCATCGGTGCACTATCGGTCCAACAGCCGAAATTAGTTAACGAGTTGATTGCAACTAAATTCGCTCCCACGCAATTAGTTTAATTGCGGACAGGTTCACCGAAAATGTTCTGCAACTGAAGGGGGATAATAAGAGAACAGGCGTAATTACAGATTTTCAAAAAATCTACGGGTTTTTGTTTATTTGTGTAGGTACATCCGTTCGCATATCGGAATCTAAAACGTAAATATCGACAATGTAATAGGAATATGATAGTAATATGTGGCTTTATTACTATCAAGCCAAGCGAAAAATACAATTCTTCTGATTTCTTAACTTGCCAATATATTCCTATTAGTGATATCTTTAATTTGTTAAAAATATCTAAGTTGATATAAGTCTATGGGATACTTATCTTCAATTTATGTATTACGTATATCATATTATGTTGAAACGTGTTGAAAAAGATTACATAAATCGTCACCAAGCGATCTTTTTACAGAGATGAATGCAGTTTTCATAGATGAAATTAATGAATGAATATAAGGAGGTGTCTCGGTATATTATGGGAGCATATTATAGTATTTATACAAATACAGCCAAGACAACGTAACTGAAAAGAAATCGAAGTAAAATAAAACACTAATGGATAAGAACGTAATAACATTTATAAGAACATAATATATTTATAACATCCTTGTGGTGGCGAAGGATTGTCATTATCTGTCGCAGATGAATCCTTAGACATTTTAAACAATTTACATTTCTGTGACATCGTTCCTTCATAATCTGCGGTCATCTCTTTGGAATTTTATCGGGAAATATGCTAACGATTAATAATTTTGAAACCGCGCACATGTAAAAGCGTCATTGCATGCAAATACGACGGTTGTATCAAGTACTGCCACTTGACCGTTTTCATTTCGCAATTTGCTTCTTGCAAGAGAAATAAAGGGGACTTAAAACGACTTGGCATATCGTTACTGTTAAATACTCTAACGCCGAAGATGCCGGTTGCATCTTGGATTCCACAAACGCCGGAATACTTGCCAACGCTTTAACATCCGACAAGGAGCGTTCGACGCAATCTTGCATTCATTGTTTGCTCTCTTCGTGCCACTAATAATTTATCGTAGGCACTGCACTCGATGTTTCGGCTCTAATTGGTCAATATGTCATAATCTTGCGATGTAGAAAATCAAAGTCAATAAAAAAAAAGAAAATGTGTCTTATCGATAGGTCTTTTCAAAAATTTTATTGTCACCTCACGTAACTTGGATGAATAGGCGAAAACATTTAGATGAGGTAAATATTATTGGTTAAAATCATAGAAATCATAAGTACATGCGATTTTACTTAGATTTTTATTGACACCAACTTAAATTAACAAAACAACAAACAACTAGTAACTAATATTTTTTATTTTTAATAAATTTTATTTTAAAATGTGTTCAAAATGCCTACCGTTTTCGTTAATGCAATTTCGTGCCCGATCAGTTACTGAATTTCGTACTTTTAACAACATGTCTGGCGTAATGGAGGAAACTTTTGCCTCCATTACGCCCTTATTCTTATTTTCATATTTTCTTTTGTTGCAAGTTCAGCATAAACTTTATCTTTTACATATCCCCATAGGAAAAAATCGCATAGGGTGACATCCGGCGATCTTGCAGGCCAATGGACTGGCCGTCCTCTACCAATCCACCTATCTTCAAACTGCATTAACCATTGTCGAACGGGTGCTGCAAAATGTACTGGCGCACCATCAAGTTGAAGCCACATATTATTATGGACAATATTTTATGGTACATTTATCTATGGTACTTCTTAGTAAATCTAAGAAGACTGCACCATTTACTGTGCTACCAAAGAAATAAAGATCTATGACACAGTTACCAATAATACCGCCCACACATTAAGAAACCATATTTCCTGTGATTTTGATCAGAATAATAATGATAGTTATGATGAACTACCGTCCCATTTTTATGGAACGTGGACTCGTAGAGTGGAGTAGTTTGCTTAAAAGATTTCTATCAGCATCAATCTTGTTAATTAACCATCTGCAGTGTTGTACTCTACTATCAAAATCGTGTAGCAGGAACTGCTGATTTAACTAGATATATGGAAAAGGTGATACTTTTATAAAACTCGTTGTACTGTTGTTCTTGGGACCTCTACATATTGGCCTAATTCCCTGTTGCTAATATTCTGGTTTTCCACTACAGCTGTTATAATCGCTATTTCATTATCTTCTGTTAGTACAGAAGCTGGTCTTTCATGTTTCATGTAACTTACGGAACCAGTAGTATTGAACATCTCTACTGCTTTTTCAAAATAGTCAGAGATAGCAGGAGAATAACTGGTAGTGTGCTAAAAAATCAGCTCCTAACTGCTCGCAATCTTGTAATATCGTCTAGAACAGTCAGAATACATTTAAGTGAAGCTGGTTTAAGTAGCAGAACACCGGCAAATAAACCATTACTCACCACTAACCAGAGAGCACAAATGAGTTCGAAGAATGCATTTTGCCAGAAATTCTCAACATCCGACTGTTAATGATTGGACGAATGTGTTTTACTCTTATATGAAACGAGGGTTAGTCTCAATTTCGCTGATGTATCACGTCCATCGTGTTTGGAGAAGGACAGATTTGCATGTTGTTATTCTAAAAGTCACGTTTGGTGAAGGTCCTGTAATGTTTTGTGGAGGAATTTGCTTCAACGGATGCAGAGAGTTAGTTGATGCAAGATAATGCTCGTCCACACATGGGCAAATTCAAAGACTTTTATATGGCTAGACAGGTTATCGATTACTTGAATGCTACTGCTATTCCTTTAATAGAATGGCCGGCTCTCAGTCCCGATTTAAATCTCATAGAGCATCTATGGTATGCTCTGATATAAGAAATATGAATATATAAAAGAAGAGTTCAAAGTCATTAACCACTAGCAGTTGGTGAATGTAGTTATTGAAAAATGGGACAATATTATCTGGAATATTATTGAAAATTTAATTTGTTGTTTTCGCGTCTTCTCTAAACCTTGTATTAATTGATCGTCTCGATCGAAACGCGATGTAATTTTTTGAATGAATATGATTGTGAGAGTGAAATTTAGAAATTAGGTGTTGGAATTGAACTTTCGACTTTTAAAAGTGGACACCAATAAAGGGGAAACATAAAAGATTGAAAAAATGGAGCAAATCTTCAAGTAGAAGTAGTAGAGAAAACGTTACATGAGATTTGTTTTCAGAAAACTGTTTTCTCTGAGAGGATGACCAAGACTTACTAATTAAATTTCTCATTTGTAGGTAAAGCATCAAATAACTCCAAACTTCTTTCTGGATATTTTGCTGTGTTGAAAGTTCATGAGAGAAGCAATAAGTTACAAGCAGAAGGTTTTCATTTTGTATATAAATGTCTTCAAGATGCTGCGCTGGTTGCGTGGGAACTTTCTACAAGCGAACCCGTCAGGCAAGACAGTTTTTTAAACTCCAAAGAAGTCCACATTGCAGCTATAAAGATCAGATGATATGGGTGCATATTATTTTATATATATTGGCGTAGCACATTTTTACAAATGCCAAAAATGCATAACAATGAGCTGAAATGTTAATATGGAATTTTCGCAGATATTTTCACTTGTGGAAATTCTATTTTGGCAAATGATAGTGATGTGTAAAAAAACATTTGTATTTCTCCAATTTGTGGATGTTATATCATTGACCAACGAATAGTAAAGTCTGGTAATTTAGTAAATTCACGATATTCTTCAGGAGTCTAGTTCCACAGATGGAACTGCTGCCAATTGGATAGGCAAATGACAAAATTTGTTGAGGACCAGATTGGAGATCCATGATCCATTAGTGATATAGGATATAATTGAAATACACTATAGGCTTGAGGATCTACGATATACTATAAATATTCATCTAATATATTCAAAACAAAGATTTAATCTGAATTCATTTGAAATGAATTCACTTGAGCTCTATAAATTTTAAATATCAAGCAACATGATAGCGTGATCTTGAAAAAATATATTAACTGTTTGGGTGTAATGATATGAATCATTTTTAAGCGGGCGAATGTAATCGAGTTTAAGATGTCGTTTATATTGTATTCAGAAAATATTTTTGCCATTTACTACAATTGGCGGTCCGGTTCCATTTTTCAAATCGGTTCTAAAGTTCATAAAAAAATTATGAGTCTACTACAATACCTACTACCCACCGTTATTTGTTCACCTGCGACATTTATTTCTTTCGAAACTCGTCGTCCTTTGTTTTTAACTGCCATCTTGACATTAATATAGGCCTAAGCATCATATATTTTACAAAATGTTTCACCTTTGATGATCAAATGATGACAAGCCGTAAACCTTAACAGAATATCTGACATATCGGACGACACTTTAGCGCATTGTTATTAAGGGTGACCCAGTTCGAAGAGGGGTGTATACTATTGGGGGTGGCTTACGTCTGCCAACTGTGCATTGCCCCCTCCCAGCGACGCGCGTGCCTGTGCAGGTGCCTATGTGAAACCGATCAGGCCATATGTGCTTCTGGCATCTCTTTTCATCTCGAACTGCCTATGCGTTGTGCGTTTCAATAGAAACAGAAAATTGCGAATTTGTCGTTTGATTTGTTACGTATTTGCGGAAACACCGGATATGTTGAAAGAGGGCAGAGGATGTGATTTGCTAATTTCACGGTTACATGAAAATATTGATAGATACTTGAAATGGCAGGTATTGAAGGCGAGAAATATACAGTTGTATTGTAATAACTTTTCTTCATATATTTCCATGCTTCTATTAGTTCTTCAGCTAACTACTGACCCGTCGTGCTAATATCTGTTTTGGCCAAATTGCTTGAAATAATTTTGTCAAATGCGCTTTATACTCATGTACCTCTAAGTCTTCTATTTAAGAATTTCAGGATGGAATCTATAATGTATGTATTTGTACACAAGAAATATCAGGCGTATTAGATGCAAGAACTCAAGCTGGTGTCATTTATACTTTGGAGAGCTTTTGACCGATACCCGGTCAATATAAATAATACCCGGTCATAAAAATGACGACAAATGTTACATGACTGGAATATCCAATAATTTGATAAATCTTTTCAGTTCTTACGTAAATAATTGTGTGGAATATTAGGGTGTGTAATCTCAAAAATTTGTGGCCAGTTCCAGAGTGCCTCCAGGTTCAATGTGGGTCCTCTTCTTTTTTTTATTTTCTGAAATGATATATGTGACTATTTCGATTCCTCGAAATTATTGTTCGCCAACGACATAAATTTTTTTAAAGAAATAAGAAGCTAACTGATTGCCTTGAACAGCAACATGATTCGACATCCCCGTATAATTGGTGTAACAAAAACCAACTGTCACTAAATATATAAAAAAATTAAGATTATATCATTTACAGGTCAAAATTCTGGTTTTATACGAATATAACATTGATAATGTAGGTACCTACCTCTCACACGGATATCTGAAACAAAAGATAAGATTCGGCATCACTTTTGATCATAAATTAACACTCTCCTGTCATATCTACAATATTGTAGCTACGTAGCGATGTTAGGATTCGTGATACGGAATAACAAATATTTTACAAGTTCAACAAACTATTATTATGATTTTTCTTATATAGTAATCATATAAAATACGTATACATAAAACAAAGGTGTACAGAATATTATTATGTTGTCAAATAACAATATGCTTCGTAAAGTATAAAATAATAGTTATAACGGGGTTATTCCGTTATATAAAAAAACTAATCAGACACAATGTAAACAGAGATATTTAATTTGTTATATGAGTTCTACAATGAATTTATTTTAATAACAATGCACGGAAAATAATGTGTGTAATGCCTGACTGTATGCAATATATATATATATATATATATATATATATATATATATATATATATATATATATATATATATATATATATATATATATATATATATATATATATATATATATGTATATATATATATATATATATATATATATATATATATATATATATATATATATATATATATATATATATATATATATATATATATATATATATATATATATATATATATATATATATATATATATATATATATATATATATATATATATGTATATGTTGAGATAAACGAAAATACACTGAACTTCAATCAGTAATTAAATTCAGTAAATATATCTAATTATAAATTAAGTTAAATCGGTGATCAATATATTTCGTACCGACTATAGTATAAACGCAAGCACACACGTATCGCTGACAAGAACGTATATACTATCAATCGCCAATCAGCTACGCGCCTGATTGGTCAGAACGTAATATCATTATATCTAAACTTTTTATCGGCACAAAAATCTATCTCAAGCATAATCACAATAGACCAGTTCCAATAAGAATTCTAGAATATCGAGCATTAACAAACTATGTCTAGATTAAAAGATTAATGCGAAAGCATCAATATAAATAAGGGGTTCGAGAATTTATAGCCTCGACGCAAAGTGCAATGTGGAGATGACGCGACGCCTCAAAAATAAATCGAAGTTATACAACAAAGAGTGAATCATATTATATTATGGTGTTTAGAATTAGATCAAATGAAGTTCAAATTTGTAAGAGTATTTTGTCAAATTAAATAAATTAAATAATTAGCATCAATCTGATTGGTCAGATTGTATTATAACAACAGTAAAGAAGGATCGTAATAAGGAAATGCAGATGTTTTTCCATACGGCATATCCGTAGTTACATAAATATAACAATTCGAGATAGTCTAGCTAAGGCGTTCTATGAAGTAATAATTAATAATTAAGAACACCAGTGGAAAAAGTCTACACGCAGAATTAACTGCTAATTAAGTGTTTTTCCTCTTAAATAAGAAGGGAGAAGTAGAGGCTTGGTAGCGTCCCCAGCCTCAAAAGAGTTTGGTGACCAATGTAATAGAAGAGGAAACAATTTTCTAAGAAATTTCCAGTAAAAAGAAAATATTAGTGCAGAAGCCGAAAATTAAAGGTTTGAGGGTGAAGATAGCCCATAATAAAGTTCCAGCAATTAATAACAGCATTCCTGAGGTACTACGGCGACATACCCTAGATGACACCACCTGAGCCCAGCAGCATCTAGTAGTTCGTGGTCCATAAGGCAATACTCCGCCATTTTGGAAATTTATCAGTACGTTGTACCAACATTACACGCGAAATCGGCATCGGAATATGAAACGTCTCAAAATTTACTGCAAAAATAAGAAAATAAGTGTATACTTAAAAAATAGCAATAATGTTCAGCAATAAATGTTAGTTTTTATGCGAATACAATATAATGTTCGATTTTCCCAACAAACAGTATAATAAAGCAAACTTTACATCCAGAGCCAAGTACACTATTGTTAAGTACCGATCATGACTGTCCATGAAATCGAACAAAAGAAAATCCGCCTCTGTTTACATCAATTACCGCAAACATCGGGTACTTAAACCCCTAATGAAATGTCACCCCTATTTTAGACACATAATAGAAGTCACTTCAGTTGACAACACCATATAAACAGCACAAAACTTAGCTAAACAAATAATATGCTGCGTACACCCTCCCGATTATGCCACCCTTTGAAGTCGGCTACTTGGCCTTTAACAACCCATATTAATTGATTTCCAAAATCATCTCGCAGACAAATTATTCAATATTCTCCACGCCTCATAAAACTTAATCATCACACTTGAAAGGGTTGGGAAATAGTACTAATAAGGGTTCGAACTTCGATTTTAAGTTATTTTCGAAGGTGTGAAAAATTGAAAGAATACGATTTTAAAAATAATTCCACTAAAACATCGATCAGGTCGGCTTGTTATGAATATTTTCTAGCCGCGCTATAAAAATAAACGGAAAAAATCTGGTGTCGGCCACTAAAAGGTAAGAAGGGATACTATAGAATCTCCTGGACCGGAAAAGGGATGTAATAACAACCCCTTGCGCGCCATATGTGGCTGAAAAAAGTCCATAGTCATTTATTTTACGTAGTATACATCAATTAGATACTTTAGTTTGAATTAATTATTTTTTATGTTAATGTCGCTATTATTCGGTACCAAACAAAAAATTCTACAAGAAAAATGTAACAGAAAAGGTCATGTTGTTATGTTCGTGACTGGTAAAAAATGTATTACCCATTACCTGGGGTTGTGTAAATCGGGAAAAAAGGTAAAAGAAAGTTTCTTTTACCTTTTTAGGGGAAAGGGGTTTTATTTATTAAAGTGCAGACATTTATGGAAATGCAGAACCGAAATAGTCCAACTTTCGGGAGATGATGCATGATTATCTGATTAAAATATTCTTAGATTGTATTTTTGCTTGATGTCCCCAACTACTTGAATGAACTAAATGAAAATATAAAGTCTCAAGGACCAACTATCGCCAACAGAGGCAACCCAAATTTTCATTAGTTTAGTTATAGATCTAGGGTGGTTGTGACAATGAAAGAACACGTAAGACAAATATTTTATTATTCAATTGAAAAACATAATGAAATATATATTTCAGCACAACGTCTCTTATTAACGCTATTCATATTCATATTCATATTGCTTATATTATTTGCTTATAGTAAAAAATAAAATAAGAAGTTCACAACGGAAATTTAAAAGAACTTTGCCTAAGGCACAAAAATAGTAGTAAAGTAACACTAACATTTAGTTGAGGAACATACCATACCTAATAAGGAAACTAACAAAATAAATAGATATATACCAGGAGTCATCTCATAGGTAATATATAATTATTACTCAGATTAGTGTCTTCTGAGTCATTTAGCGACTTCGAGAACTACGAATACTCCACGGAAATTAATAGGTATTGGTGCCTTATTTTTTAAATATCTTTTTTACATCAAATTTGTCCTGTTTCTCTCGCCACTTTCAATTTAAATTCAATGTTATTTCCACTGTGGCAATGTGGAATTCATCGTAATTGTTAAAACTTTACTCCTGGATATTTTATTGTCATAAGTAACCAACACATGATCCCGATATTTTGTTGTAACAAAAATTGCGAAAAATTTGCTGTAGCAAGTTCGTCGCTTTCTCTCACTATCTGTTCCCCATTTTACAAGATCTGTTTTTTTTACTATTTTCTTTTTTCTATGAGCAACGAAGACAAGAGTCTAATTTTTTATTTGCTCTTACCCCTCTCGTTCCATTAATTTGATTCCCCATAGTTACCTTTTGCTCTCGCTTTTCTGAAAAATATAGGTTTCATTTAATTGATATCAAAGCAAATGAAATTTCCTACTGTTTCTTTGTCTAAGTATTTTTAATCACTGAGTTTTGTCCAGTGGATATGTTTTTCGTATGGACTCTTTAAGTTATGTTTAAAATGATATTTATTCTACTATTCTATTATTTACTATCTAATCTACTATATATTCTACCCTACTATCACTCTCATTATTTAATGTATTCAATTCCATAGCATTTTTTTCTTCCTTTTAATATTTTCAGTTATCGACATTTTATGTCAACAGTTACTTGTAAATCTTGTATTACCATTTTTTTTTTTCATTCAGCATTTAGCAATTTCCGTGTTACTGCAAAATGAGTTTTTTGAAAACAAATTTTTATCCTTCACTTCCATCTTTGGTTCGACCATTGACAATTATTGCGGCTTCATAAAGCCAGTCCTCATTTTCGGAAAATGCTGAAAATTATTTATTTTGTACAAAGATATTCGTATAAAAAAATATTTATAGAGATACCTATAGCAATATCACAAGAATAAACATACTACACGGCTTCTAATATGTATGTGTAGTTCAACGACCGGCAACCCTGAGCTACACAATTTTTTTAATTGGCGTAGGAATTTTTTTTCTTAGGGGGTGAAAGTAGATTGTTTTTATATGCATATTTTCAACACCACAGCTGATATTGAATGCAAGTTTCCACACCACTCATGAAGTATTGCTTTCAGCGCGTTACCATTTTTTAGTGGGTGGCTCGCTAGTACCCATATTTCCCACAAGAAACAAAAATAATTTGTACAAAACAGCTAAGGAGCCGCGTTGTGCGTTTGCGCAATACCCGCAAACCCGCCACTGTAAGAGATCCGAACGTTTGAGAGTCCAAGGGGACTGCCAAACAAACACAGACGGCGTGTCATTCCAATAAGTTAAATAGAGATACACTGCTCGATCATCCACTATTCCGTCTACGGTAGAGCGGCGTTGCCGCTTTTAACTATAAAAATAAATGTTTAGGGAATTTCCATAATTTAAAGTAGACGAAAACAAATGTAAAAATGGCTAACATCTTGGGCTATAATATATTATTGTATGTACAATAATTCTTTTATGACATTCATAAATAATATATATAATTTTTATATAGTATTGTGTAATATGATAGTTTAATTGAATATTGAGAAATTTGAGAATTACATGTGGCAACTGCGCGGTATCTTATATGCTGTCAGTTAACTACACATACATATTAGATAGATTGTAAGCCAATATATCCAGTGAAGGAATACTGTTAATCTAATAAATAAATATAGCAGCAAAGTGAATTCCCTTACTAAAATTGAATATTATTTTGAGACAAAATTGGTAGGTATATGTATGGCAAACTTTCGCTATGCACCGCCTCCTACCTGAACCATTACTGGAAGGGAAAATGCATCTGGTCCTTCAACCACTTCGTGGCAT
>CAXKVY010006931.1:0-25236 GCA_964058915.1 Tetropium fuscum | reverse complement strand
GTACGAGACGTCACATAAGTTCCACCCATCGAAGGGGCAGCGAAAGACAATGCCTTGCATATATTCCACCAGGTATAGTTCTGGCTGGGAAATCAACTATCCCCAGACATGTGGTGTTGGGAACAAAAAGACAACCTTCCAGCTTCTGTTCTGACGAAAAACCAAGCAGCCCCTGAGAAATTCTGGAGCACTGCACCAGTGCAAAATGCAGCTGTAAAATGGCAGCGATAAATTTCCCTCGACTAAAAAATATGTTGAATAATAAATTATGTTAACCGCGTGTATCATAGTTATGGTTAGGTATTCAACATAAAATTGTCAATGTTAGTTTTAGTAATCACAAATATTTCCAAGATATATATTCATGCTATTAGCAATATTTGCAGCTTTTTAAAATAAATTCTGCAAGAGGTATGCCGTCTAACCCCGACTATATTCCTAAGAGCATATTTTTGCAATTTAAATACTCTCTCGGTGTGGTGAGATGGACCCCAAAAAATTACGCCATTGTGAACAAACCCTTACAAAAAATTGAGCATAATACTAAAACAGCAAGATTCTTCTATTTGTAATATTTCTTAAACTATACAACATACAGTCGATATTTTTTATCATTTCCAAGAATTTTGTAGATCAGGCTTGTTCCAAAGATTTGCCATTTATTCTAATGGCAAATCGATTCGTTGTAATTTAAAATTCTGGGAGTAAAATTAATAAAAACCGTTTAGTTTTCATTTAATAACAATTTATCACTTTGAAACTATGATACAAAAAGATTCAGTTTGAGTTGTGAATCCTGAAATAGAGTATCCATGTGGTTATTTAAATTCAAAAGAGGATTATCATCTGCGAACATGAGTAATGAACCATCCTTGACAACATTTGGCTCATCATTTACAAATAGTATAAAAGGAAGACCCCGCCCCAGACAAAGCCCCTATGAACACCGTTAGATATAAGTATTTTTTCTGATCTTAAACCGCTTATTTCTACCAGCTGTTGGCGATTAGACAGATATGAACTCCACCAATCACTAAGTTTCGCACGAAAACCATATTACCATATTCAATTTTTCTAAATAATTCTAATAAATAATTTTTATCTGTTACAGGTGAGCATCAACATTTGGCTACAGTAAAGTGCATAGGGTTGTTAATCACGCCTTCGGTTAGCGGTAAGTAAGACATTATGTTCGAAATATTGATTCGACTATCTCCTACAAGTTTAACTTTACTTAAACTCTAATACCACCTAATACTCCTGAAAACTTCCTCGCAGATAAAACGGCCGCTGTAATTTTCTCCCGACGGACGTAATGTTACGAATTATCCAGATGGAGGCGATGCATTAATATTTAGGGGGCCATATTTCACAATATCTTGGTATTAAAATAGCCATGATGGCTCCAAAATACAGGTTGTGAACGGATACATAAATCAGGGCTGCCGTGAAATTATCCCGCCGCGATGCATGATATTAAAATTACACTATCGATAGCAGTCTGTGGGTAGCTGACTTTCTGTCGAAGGTTCCTGACCATGCGACCTGGATAAAAACGGATTGTGTTTTTAATGATGTTTTTCCATGACTGACTCAATTGCTGCTTTAATGGGATATTATTGAGTAATTTGGTAGAAAATCGGATTGCCGATAAACCGTTAGTGACGCTCCCTTCCAACGGCTTTCATTTGTGTAATAACTGATTTTCGATAGTTTTATTTATTTATAAGGAGTGATTATATACAGGGGGTCTGGTGCAGGCAATGGAAATAAAAAACTTGCCCTAACCCCAAACGATGGTCGCACCTTTTGAGAAGGTGAATATAATGAATGGCATGTATCACAAATATTATTTTTTTCGAGACATTACACTATCCGAGTTATCTAGTATCGTTTTATCACTGAAAGCTTGGAAATCACAGGCCACGTATGGGGTCCCTGGATTTGAGGACATAAGTGGATATAGGTGTCATGTCGCAATTTAAAGTTTTTGATTAAATTAATATTGGAACTTTTGAAGCGAAAACTTCTTTAGACGCGCCCAGCACTTTTATTTTTGTGGGTGTTGAATGAGACTGGGCCGTCACGCGTCTCGCTCGGCTATGTAACGCTCCTTCGGGTAAAATAGGCTCGAGTCGACTAAGTGAGAGAGGATCAGTCGGCAGAGCGAGACAGTAGAGAGAGTTTGTGGGTATTCAATGAGATTGAGCCGTCACGTTCGTCTATGTGACGCTCAGTCGAGTAAAGTCCAGTCGTTGACTAACCGAGAGAGATAAACTTGAATCTAAATTATTTACAGCATATTTTAGCTTCCATAGGCCTATTGTTTCATTCTTAGAATATAATAGCAGTGAAGAAGTCCAATCAGAGGAAAATTCCACAATATAATTCACAAATATTATTATTTATTTTGTAACTAATATTACTACATGGGTACAGAGATAAGAATAAATAATTTTATATAATAATATCGATTTTATCTTTTGTTAATTCACCGAACTAATTCATTATATAACATAAATGTAATTATATAGGTATTATACAGGAGTATTTTTAAAAATAATTATACCTGTTAAGGGAGAAATATATATTTATTGTTTCCTAAGTAAAAGAAAATACAATACAATCAGAAATCAGAATCAGAAAACAATATATCAGGAGGTTCCGTCTGATCCAGTTACCGTCCAAGTGTTTTCCTCTTTGTACCGAATTGAATTGAATCGACTGCCGAAGTGATGGTTCGTCGTATTACTTGCTAACTATGGATAGGTATTTGGAGCGACAAACAGTGGGGCCGCATCTAGCGCCGGTTGCCTGAAGCATGTGTGTCACGGGCGTATACGGTCAACGTGTATTAACGGGTGCAATGTCGGAATTCTCTGTCGGAATCATGAAAGCTGTGTCCAACCTCGGGAAACTTATGCTTGACTACTTTAAAAAACTTATTTAGTATTAAGTATTGATAAAGGCAAAGTATATAAAAAATATTTTGTCCTCCACAGTAGTCGGACCAAATTATTAAATGTCAATTTCGGGATCCTCTTCTTCGAATAATTTGAAAAATCGTAACAGGCAGCTAGCTATTTCATTACTGCCAGGGGCGTAGCCAGGGCGGGAGCCCCCCTGAAATCATAATTGCTATATCCATAATTTTTATTTAAATTTTTATTTCAAGTCTCAATAATTTTTATTAAATAAAAGTCACTTTGATATAGTTAATTAGTAACTATTTTTATGGACTATCAGAATTTGGATTAGGTACCTATATAAAAATGTTAAATATAATTTTTCAAAACTTTCCTTGGTATTTTAATTCTCCATCGCTCTTGCCGCCCCTAAATAAAAATTCTGGCTACGCCACTGATTACTACCTCTATTTGCAACATCGTCTCTAGTTAAAATAATATGACTTGTGGCCTGAATGTTTGACACAGTGGATACAAACGTTACATAACCACATTTGCCTTAAATAAAAGCCTTTAAATGTGGATAACTTCGGCAATGGCATAGTCTGTTGTAGATCCATTGTCACATAACATGTTTCTCTGTCAACGGAGGATATTGTCTTTTTAGTCTTTCTAGTCTAGTCTTTCTAGTCTAGTCTTTCTAGTCTAAAAGTAGGTATCTACTTTTTGGGGAATGAAAAGCCAATGTAAATATGTAAAAAATATGTAAATATGGAAAGAAATGTATCCAAAAATGTAACATAACACCTTTATCCACTAAACATTTTCATTGTATGTGTGACCCTTTAGAGCCTTTATCATCAAAAACTATCTTTGAAACATTACAAATATATGATTTACTATTATTCAAAATCAGTTTGCCAAAATTTTTGAGAGAGAGTTTTCTATCAGCTTAATGAATACTTATAAGTATAAGTATAATATTATTACTCAGTTTCAGCATGGTTTTGTAAAGAACAAAAATACAGAATCTGCTCTATGCGAGTGCGTCAAATATATACAAGAGTCGCTGATTTGACACTGTTGAACATAACATTATTAAAAAACTTGAAAAAGTTGGCGTGAGGGGCATTTCATTACGCTGGATAGAAACATATCTGCGCGATAGCATACAATGTGTCGCTCTTAGCAATGTTATTATATCACATTTTTTTGTAAATAACCGCGGCGTCCCGCAAAGCAGCTTACTAGAACCTATCCTATTCGTAATAAACTTACCTAAAATTGCTGATAGTAACGTTATATTTAGATGCAAGGACGAAAACATCAATCCCCAAACATACATAGTATACAAGCATTCAAAGTCTTGTTCTAATCATGTCTGATTGGACCAATAAAAATAAACTAAACTTTAATTGTACAAAGTCTTAATTAGTGCACCTCATATCAAGAAACAAGACACAAAATACTAGTCCCCTTATTAAATTAAGTGACGGCAAATCTATTCCACTTGAAATGAAATAAAAATTCTACTTGCGCAAAAAAGTGTTGTTCGACAAATTGATCGCGTCCCAAGACGAGCATCGTGTAAGCTATTATTTGTACGCTGCAATTTACAAACGGTTCCCAGTATATATTATAATTATGTTTAGTGATTTGTGTATTATATAATTTAATTAAGGAGTTGTAAACATTTTATTTTATTGGTAAGTTATTTTATTTTATTAAATGTTGAAGATAAAATGATTTAAATTTTGAAAAAGATTATTATTATTAATTATTTTTCATGAAGCTAGTTTTACTTGAGTGAGATCAATTAGATTAATTTTTATTTACCTTTCTTTTACTTTGGAAAAAAATTCGGACATGTATGTAAAACAAGGAAACATTCATGGCTATAATTCTAGCCAGAAAACTGATCTGTGGTTACCACACTGTAGAACTGAATTATATCTTAACGGGCCACATTCCATATGCATACGTATTTATAATGGCTTACCTGATTCTTTGAAAACTAACATCCTTGAAAAAGTTTAAAAGTGGTTTAAAAAAAATCCTCTGCCTTATGCTTTCTATTCTATAAATATTTTAATAGATAATGTAATTGTCTATATGTTGTTTCCGTGTGTCTTTGCTGTACTTATTTGTACTATACCTGTTGTTTTTATTGGACTCTTAATTTACGTGATAGTATATTGTTAATTGGTATGTCCTATATCTTGATATAGGACATTAAAAAAAGTACAATATACAATTCTTGTACATTTTTTTTGTCCTTGGAATAAAAACTATTCTATTCTATTCCATATAATTTATCAATTTATTATTAAAAAAAACAGATTTTTCTCCCGTATAAACAGTAATTAATGTCGCTTAATCTCGTTAAAATATAGCAAACGTTATTAAACGTATTATCTAGTAAGTATTGATTTTTACAAATATAATAGGGAGGCATTTAAAGAATTTTTATTTAATAGAAATATATGAAGCACCACCCTTGCCGAATGATGATTCTTGGTGTTAGCCCGTCCATAGATTCTCGTTCCAGATTGAAATATTAAAAAGTAATGCACTTAACTTTTTTTAATAAACAGAAGTTGCGGGAGTCACAGTATTAAAACAAATTAAATTTTATTTATTAAGGGCGTTTGATAACGTAAAACGTTTCTTCTTTGAACTCGTGCATTTTGTATTTCCTCTGCCTAATGCATATCGCAAGCATTTGTTATTTTATGCTTTTAATAATCTAGACGGTGCTTTGTAAATCTCTCGTGTATTGTTTACCGAGGTATTCAATTACTTAAATTTCCGTTATTGCCAAGTACCTACTCTAAAAACACGGAGGGAAATAAAAATTATTTTTCTGGTAACATAATAGCATATTGTAGATAGAAAATATTTTTTTTGTTACAGTTAATTAAACAACGTTATTTAGAGTATATGAATATATTCTGGCCATTTAGTTACCATTAGCCTTTGATATTAGGGGCATCCTTAGCTGATGATTTTAATATGATTATAATATGAATTTTCAAATAAAAAGCCAAAGGGAAAATTTATTTGAGCGCCACTGTATCATATTTAGGTTGAGGACATTATAGCACCATAAACACTACAGAAAAAAATGCTACATATTATGCAACCAACAATACGTTATTTAAATTATTACACATAAAGGAAAAATCAATGAAATATGAGTTTGAAGAGTTAAATTAAAATTTAGTTTTCAAGGGTATTTGTCTAATATTACTATAAAATAATCATAGTCAAACTTTCAAATACATAGTATTTGACACAATGGCAGTTAAAAATAGGTACATGATAAACTAAATTAACAAACTAATAGCATTATTCACGCTGATTATGATGGTAATGATAATAAAATAATTGAACGTCAATTTTTTGACATATGTTATCAAAAAGAGTACTTTTTTAAATGTTTTCTTCTAATGTAGCACAGTAGACAATACTTAACATTTGTTTTTATTTTAAAATCTATTTCCAAGTCGAAAAACCAAAAGTTGCGGAATAATACTAATTTTTAATTTTAGAGCATTAGTGCATACGGACTTTTTTGAAATAGCAAAAAATTTCAATTTATGTAATGCAGATCTATGTAAAAATATACGGGGTTTAGCTTTTAAAAAGTACTCTTTTTTGACGTATGTCAAAAAATCGAAGTTCAATTGTTTTTTGTCGTCACTACTTCAACCAAAATCTCTTTTACTTTTAAAATTATGGCAAACATAGTAGAGGAGTGTCAGAGGGGCGCTTCTAAACTGAATTTCATTAGTTTGTCTCTATTTTTTAAAGTACTTTCCCTATATTCATTATTCATGTAAGGTATACTGGGTCAGGGAATGTTTTTTTTTTGGCGCGCTCTAGCGGTTGATTGGTTAGTCTTTCAAAAAAAAGTAATATATAGAAAATACAGGGAATTTAGTCTACCTTAATTTTGCATGGAATGGACTTTTCGGAAAACGCTTCATTTCTGAGATGTCGGCGAAAAACTGAGAGACGTGCCAAAATTTTGACAAAAAGTGCCAAAAAACAAAGTTCCGGGCTAAATTTTTGCCTGCAAACATCAGATTCGTGTTCAGCGACCCAAAAAACATAGAGGGTGAGAAAATAAAAACTATAGCAAAACTTTCCTCTGAGAAGTCTATATGCCTAGCTCTACATTAATTTTATAGAGCATGTTTAAAGAGCTTTTATTATTTTCCGTCATTTCCAAATATATTATTGTGTATCTTTTTTAATACATTATATACTAAATAATTTCGTTGGTAAATTTATGCGTATATATATATATATATATATATATATATATATATATATATATATATATATATATATATATATATATATATATATATATATATATATATATATATATATATATGTTATATATATATATATATATATATATATATATATATATATATATATATATATATATATATATATATATATATATATATATATATATATATATATGTATATATATATATATATATATATATATATATATATATATATATATATATATATATATATATATATATTATATATGTTCAATTTCTTTGTTTTTATTTCACTCAAAAGTAAAATGCGGTTCTGCAAAAGTTTCTAGTTTACTGAAAGTACTAAGAAGTATATTTTCCTGTGGCATAGTATTTAAAATATTGTTTTTACTTCAAGGTGCCCGTAATGGCAAGGCGAAGATTTTAAGTTTATATTTTATAACATCCCGCTAGAATTACAAATTTGAATTGTTTACAAACTTATATTAGTTGAAACTTTAGATGTGGTCCCGCATGGAATGAGGATGAAATATTTAAATGAACCGATACAAGGTGTTGTGATTCCAGAAATATTCCTTATTTGCATTTATACGAGTAGATTTTCCCAACGCTTCCTTCCCTATTATATTTATTCTAAAATAGCGCACATGCCTGACTGTCACATCATCAGTGATACGCATTAACATTTAAATTCTCAGGAATTGCCTTCAGGCGATGTTTTGGCTTTATTTCCGTGTTTTTACCACGTTTTGTTAGAAAACGATCTATATTGACTTTATATACGCAAATAGGTTCATTTTTACGCAAAAAAAGGTACACAATATTATTTTTATATGATGTAAGAAGTCACAGACAGGACTTACGCGACCTGAAAGACGAAATCGTGCAAATAGCTCCGGAACATATTTAATTTATCTATGCAGATTTAACACTAGAAGGAATGCAGATAAAATTCCTTCTCGATCTTGCTGCATATATGATCAACGATTTAGGTTGTTTCATGAAGTTTTTCTTATTATGTATGAAAAAGGAGAAAAATTATTGATAACTTACTTAATCATGTACAGTAATAAACTTTAAGTTAGTGGACCTGACTTAATTAGCCAAAAATTTTTAAATACAAAAATATCCATAGCATTCTACTACCTCTGCATATTATATAAAAAATCTTTGGTTAGAGTAGAAGCACCAGTGATTGAACGGCACCAGTAAATGATCGATTTCGAACTAATTTTGGACTATTGCGGTTATGTTCTAGCCCACAGAGGTTTCAAATTTGCCGCCTGTTCAAGGACCGCCTTTTCGTTGGCCAAATTGACCTTGTAGTGATCAATTCGGTCAAAGGCTGACTGGAAATTTAAATAGATTACGTCGACCTGCTTTTGGTTATCAAGCGCTTAGCAAATAAATTGGTCATACAAGATCTGTTACTCATGAAGCCATGTTGATCGATCGAAATAATCGAATAGGATTGTAATGAAGTGGTAATAATTTCTCCCCCATTACACTAATTTCTTAATAGTAAGCGAGAAGAACTTCTTCGTTTATAGCACTAACTTCTCTTTTTTTTATATATATTATATCTTTCACAACTTTCCATTTTGATGCTAACTACACAATGTTTATTAAACACACCTCTGATTTCAAACAAAATGAAATACCACAGCTTTCTCAGCGCGCCAATATTCTTCGCTATAGATGTGACCCCCTTAGCCGAGCGGTACCATCGCTCTTCATCGGCAAATCCATTCAACATGTAATTAGTAATAAGCTATTTGTATTTTATATTTTTGTAGAAACACTGTTGACTTTGACGTCGACAACTGACATAAAATTGATGACATGACATTTTCATTATTTTATTGTTTGTCACTGTTATTGTTTTGAAAAAGCATTTTTATGAAATTGTTGAATAAAATGTATTAGACACGTGAGTTATTATATATAAGTCACTTGCCCTTCGGGCTCGCGGGCTAAACTTTTTTTGCGTGATATATGTAACATAACTCACAAGCCTAATAAATAACTATTGTTTTAAGTATTTTAGCAATATTACATAAAATTTAAACCACTCTAACCGCTTAGATTACGAATATACATAGTTAATCTGGCTGTATGTGGCAACCACTACTTCATTTCCATCAAACTAATGAAATATATCAGCATCAAGTACGTGTATTTCTATTCTCATAACCCTGATGCATGGTAGACTTTAATTAATACATTTCAAATATTTAATTGAAGTGAAATCGAGTTATGTAGAAGTTGTACTAAATTGCAATCAAGCATACGGACGCGCGTGGATACAGAACCAGCTATTATTCCATGTTTGAACAAATACAAGAGCAAGTAAACAAAACTACAAATGTACTCGAGTAGCATGAAATGGTTTGGATTGTTAACGTTTGATGACAAATAGTTGAGCGTAATTGCCCGCAGCATACGTCCGTAATTTATTATACACATGTGTTTGAACTGGGGTTGTTTTTACAAATAATTTCGTTGAAGAATTATTATTTACACAAAAGTGAATAATCATAAATCAATTAGCTTCTATGATAATTTCTAATTTCGATTATGACAATTTGAGTTACATTATATTGTTAAGCCACTGGGTTCGTAGAAATAAGTGAAAAAACTCAACACTTTCGGTCGCTCGTCACCTCGTCTTGCTAAAAACGTCTGATCTAAAATGATACTGCCCCGTGCATATAAAATGGAAAAAGATACAAAGGTCAGTCCAAAATTAACGCACCATTATAAAAATACCGAAATATTGTTGCTACTTTTTGGCGTAATCTCGAGTCGGGTGTCAATGGTTTTTTTGCATTGTATGGTTTGCTTCTTGAGAATGTAACTATACTTCTTGTTTTCGATAAAACGTTACTTTTCAGTTTATACCGGGCGTAATAAAAGTAGTGTGTTTTTTTTTGAAAATTTGTAACACCCTGGTGGGGTATACCAGCAACATATAGGTCTTTTAGCTCAATGTGTTTTATTCATCTTGCTATCGCATACAGTTGTGTTTAAGTTGCCTTATTAGTGACATATTTACTGCAGAATTAAAACAAATCGTAGATGGCTTGTGTCATGATTGATTAAAGCTTGACAGTTTCATGACCTTTTCTGGTAATGAAGTCAGGTAATGAAGGTAGTGAAGTCTTTATGAGTATCGAATGATAAGTAAAGTTAAAACCCTTAAAATTGAGAAACATGAATCGACCACGCAATTTAACGAATGATAATTGTGTAAGACAATAACTTTGGTAGAAGAAGGACGAAGTATTATTGGTCGTATGATTAGAAGATACAGGGATATAAGATCACACTCTAGAATACAAGATCAGGGAAAAAACAAATGGACGAATCAGAGAGGAGCATTTTCTCCGTCAAAATGTTTTAAGGAACAGAAAAAGCACAACTAAGGAGCTTAGCAATGAACTTCAAAATATAAGAAATATTATGATTTCCGCGCTGACTGTCAGCAGACGTTTAAATGAGATGGGATTTGCTAGTAGGAGGCCTGAAGTTAGACCACTGCTTACCGCAGCAGATATAGTAGCCCGATTAAGATTTGCTAGAATTCATGCAAATTGGACTGTTGGCGACTGGAAACAAGTATTGTTTTCCGAAGAGACCACAGTAACCTTGAAATGTTCAGATGGTCGTAAAAGGGTATGGCGAAGACTAGAAAGGTTTGCTATGTGCAACATCGTGTGGAAGGAAAAGTTTGGTGGTGGGTCTAAAATGTTCCTCATTTGCTATAATGCCCGTACAGAGTAGTATCAATTCGTCCGAGGTCAATGAGTGCTCCATTTTACTTGGAAAATATTGTTCAAGATCACTTAATGGAATTTTTGGAATGCAGTTATCCGATCCAGTGGCGGTGTTACACGTTATTAGGTCAACTCAAAACTTTATGTTTTGTTTGTCTTCATTGTTGAATGAACTTGTTACATTTTAAATTTACTATTATTATTAATCAAATTTGTTACTACTATTTATTATTAATCATGCATACAAGTGAAAAGGGCGGCGTGTCTCCTTTAATAATAGAGATGATAAAGTGAATAAAAGGGCTACAATTTGATTTCAATTGTAACATGTTAGAGTTACTGGGGGGAGTTACACCACAGGGTGTTACAAATTTACGGGGGGGAGAAATACACTATTTTATTACCACCGATATAAACCGAAAATTAAAGTTTTATCAAAATCAAGAAGTATAGTAACTTTCTCAAGATACAAACAACTACAATGCAAAAAAAAGTAGCACAAAATTTCAGTTAATTTATAATGGTTCGTTAATTTTCAACAGAGGATAATATAGTATATATATAACAGAATATATATATATATATATATATATATATATATATATATATATATATATATATATATATATATATATATATATATATATATATATATATATATATATAATCAATTATTGATTTGTCCTTCATATATTTTTCGTTGAATGGTGGCCGTAAAAATAAGGCATTTAATTTTGAGATTTTCTCAGTAATAAATCAAAGTGCCGCAGCTTTGCAGATTTGTATACGTTTCATGTGGGTGTAAATCAAAATAAACTAAGCACGTCCTGTCGCATTGCAAAATCACCCATCTGCGTTTAAACCGACCAAAAGGGAAGGTAGACATACAGGACGATCGTTCAGTGAACTTTGCTTATATACCTAATTAAATTCACGCTTTCAATATTAAAAAACAGTACAAGAAAAATTAGGAATTTTTCGAAATACGAGTATACATTTATACCTCATTTTCCTACGCCTAGCTTTTTCCCCGATCGTTAACAGGAGCAATATAAACAATAATTTTTGTCGTGTTCATGTTTCGGGTTTACGCGCGTAATTTAAAACTACTTACTTTTGGTTACGAGCTGGTGCGAGATGTCGAACTGCGGCTTCTGTGGTCATCCCTTCAGGCTTATCTCTGACAGCAATAGCAGCCAGATAAGACTTTTGTGCCGCACGGCAGGATTAAGATAGATAAAGTTAGCCAACCGTATTTGGCAGTTCATGGATAATGGCTAATGGACAAATACAACAATGACTCTTCCGTTTGTGATATAACATTGCGATTTTTACCGTTACTGTTATGAACGCTGTAAAAATTGATAGGTATTAAAAGAAAGTTATGATAGATACATGATATTTCTCAGATAAAGCATGTCATTGTGCAGTACAATATAAATAATAATTCAAGCAGATGAAGGAAAACTGTTATAGCATGATCTTCATAATGGCAATATATATATATATATATATATATATATATATATATATATATATATATATATATATATATATATATATATATATATATATATATATATATATATATATATATATATATATATATATATATATATGAGAACACGTATATATTTGTGTTTTATATTTATTTTAAATAGATCTCTATGCAAACTTCTTAAAATTTATAAATACCCTACTGTGTAGCTGACTTAAGACTACCATTTTTCATATGATAGTAATTTTGTTTAAATATTGAGACAATTATTATTTAAATATAAAATGACTTAAATGGTTTGTCATATTTGACATTATCTCATTAGTTTTCACATATATCACAAAATTACTATTGTACTACTAAAACTAAAATGTACAATATAAATGTGTTTATCTTAACCGTTAATTTTCTGTTTCTCTTAAATTTAACCTTTTACAGCTTCTTACTGCTTATCCAAACTTCTTATTTATTATTTCTTGAATCCTTAATATACTATATGATTATTACGAACTGGTAGCACATACTAGTACACTTGACTTCTGATTATTCTGGTTCACTTTACTTCCAATTCAATTTACTTTTATTCCTACCTTCACTTAGTTGCATATATTAACTTTGAAATTTCATTATCATTAACTTCCATTGTAACAATCCATTGGCATTATCCAACCCATGTAATTTTTTTCTCTTTTTCACTTCCAATCACCTTTGACTATAATTCTACAATCGATCATTAAGTGCTAACATTTATTTATACATTTATTATAACATTTTTTTATGGTAGAGTCTTAATGTTTGGTCACAAATATAATTTCACAAAAACCTATTAGCATTTCTCTCTGATTTTGTATCTTTGATTTTTTGTATCCATATCATTCACTTGACTTTACTTTTGAGTCCATTGAGTCCATTTTTGACTCCATTTTTGCATTCAGTCACTTTTCTGGCTGAAATTATGTTTTTTCACAACCGAATTTATTATATATATATATATATATATATATATATATATATATATATATATATATATATATATATATATATATATATATATATATATATATATATATATATATATATATATATATATATATATATATATATATATAAAATGAATAAAACGTCACTGCAAGTGTTGAAGTATTAATATTTTAAATTCAAGTATAAATGATCAATGAAATAAATCGTATACTGCTCTGAAGATCCTCAAGAAAGGTGAAAGAACTTGTACAACTTCTAAGTGGTTCGTTTTCGTGTGTATAGTGGTTCATTTCCGTATGTGTGTCCAGATATAGCACTGGTAAGTGTGTTTTCTTTCTTATTCGTCTATTTGCTTATTTCTATGTAATGAAATGCTACAAACCCAAGATTACTTTTCACAAAACAAATATGAATAGCAAAGAATTTCAAAGCTATATATATATATATATATATATATATATATATATATATATATATATATATATATATATATATATATATATATATATATATATATATATATATATATATATAGCTATATATATATATATATATATATATATATATATATATATATATATATATATATATATATATATATATATATATATATATATATATATATATATATAGCTATATATATATATATATATATATATATATATATATATATATATATATATATATATATATATATATATATATATATATATATATATATATATATATATATAGCTATATATATATATATATATATATATATATATATATATATATATATATATATATATATATATATATATATATATATATATATATATATATATATATATATATATATATATATCAGCTGGATAATTTGAAGTAATCTAATGGAATTTAAAAGTCGGAACTACTTTGTTTATATAAAGTCAAGTTGACAATCTCCTGAGAGATTTAAATCCAGAGAGTTTCCAAAGCTGTTTAAATTCAAGGCTGAAATCCAAGGATTAAATAGTTCTAAATATCCAGAAGCTGTAGCTGTTGGTAGTTAGTAGTAAGCAGGGAACAGATAGACAAAGCACTCTTAAATGATAGAAATACCTTAGATAATATTATACCTCGCAAAATATTATAAATATTATTTTTCTCTATTTACATGCTTGTTAAAGAGCATCTAGCGAAATAATATATTCAAGAAAATGTTAGCAAAAGCTGTGTATAAATAACAATATATGGAGAAAATTTACATAAGTCGAGACGTATAAAAATAATTATTATTATTATTATTATGTAGATACTAGGGTTATATTTTTGAGAAAATTACATCATCTATACACTGAAGTAGGTACCTATTTGTTTAATAGTAAAATTTATTTATGTGGGAAATGCAGGATCCATTGTTTCGGTTTAGCCCAGCATACCCGGCATTCGTATTATCAAAATTTGGCTAGCCTAGCCCATAGTAGTTGTGGAAAGTGGGGAAATCGATAGCCATACTTTAGTTTTATGAAATATGGTCCGTATACAGCCGGGCCGTCGCATTTTGCATAATACTGGTGCTTTGTATAACTACAGGCCCGGGTAATTTATTACTTTCCGCAAAGTTTTCACATCTCAAATTAAATATTTTACAGCCAAATAAGGATATTCCAATCCCCAGACTCCCATATCTCATATGCATACCATTGATCTTGTTTTATGGGTAAACGAATAACCAGATTGCTACACTCTGTATGGTCACTTTTCCTAGTGGAAAATCTATATGCAAATTACGGCTCTTACACGCCTAATTGTTCTACCAGATTACACATGGAGTGTACCGCTAAGCCCCTTGGAGCACTAAATTTGAATGTACCTGTTCCGCATTACCGTAAAGAATATGCTAGATTTGCAAACAGTAAATTTAATTTCATAAGATAATCATAAATTCTTATAATCTGTACGGTCTCATATAATTCCGGTAATCTACTGGATTTAGTGTTTTAACCCAGATATGCATACGCTCCTTCTATAAGGACAGTGCCTAAAAAATTTTTTAACGCCTAATTGGGGCATCTTCGCGAATTTCTCATAAAGGGCACCACTTATATAAAACAAAAGAATATTCGTTGGTGCATATTATTAACACAGCTGATCGGCAACATGTGTTTACAGGTTGCAAGAATGTTTTTTATTCAGTAGATTGATCTCAAATTGGTAGAATATTAGGCTTTTTAGATTTATTTTTGTTGGCAAAAAACGTCAATGCATGATGTGTTTGGGAATTCTTTCTCATAACCTCAAATTTTCAAATGCTCGCTTAGAAGGAGAATAGGTATATAGTCAGCTTTTTTCAGACATTTTTCAGATGATTGCATGAAAATCTACAATATTTGGAAGATGACGAAATTAATGATGGGCAAACCGAGGTACCTATCTGTACCAATTATTCCTCGTCTCAATTATTGTGAACCAATTACATAAGAGGACTCGGGCGATGAAGACACAGTGAACGTAAATAATCTTCCAGGTTCGCAATTTCAAGTAGAAGCCTCTCAAAGTACTCGATATCAAGTGAAGCCACTTATGAAAATGGATACTGATGAGTCGGATTCTGAAGATAATTTACCATTCTCATAATAAGGAGCCCAATTATCTAAAAATACGCATGGAGTCAAAGTCAAAATCAAGAAAAAATTTACACAGTCTCATCAAGTTTTACCAATAGCAGATGTTGCCCCTCTGTACAAAATGTTAAAAATTCTAATCTGTCAAACAAAATATTTTCCTTTTTTTGGAGCGATGATATCACTGATACGATTGTTACTCCAACTTACTCCAACTTATATCCGCTGATTAAAAACAAGACTGGTAACATAACAAAGGAGGAGAAGGTTTATTTGCTACATGTTTGCGTAGCGGTTGTGGGATTTTTCCCCCGATAACCATATCAAACTCGTATCCTATGCTTTGACCAGATATATATTTGAGTATATTTTTTAGATATTTCTGCATCGAGTGCTATGTGGTAAAAAAATGATACATGCCTCTTATATTTCACATGCTTGATATGCTCCGCAACTAAATAGGATGCCAGGCTTTATATTTACGAGGAAGAGTAGCCGTTTTAATTTTGAAAGGCAACCAGAAAATATTTTCCAATCGTTCAAAATCCTACCGCTACGATCCTATGGATCATTTAATGGAAACTTTAGGAGAAACAAACTAGGTGCAGACATTGCCATAAAAATGTTTCCACCAAATGAGGAAAGTCGCTCTCCAGTTGGTATTTTAAATGTCTCTATTGCTACTAATTTGCCCACTGTCCTTTTAAAAGAACAAGGTTTTTTTGAAAATTCCTACATTAAAAATGTGTTTCCAGATTTTTTGTTACGTATATTTGTATCATGAACTAGTTAATAAAATAATTTCAGGCATATCTGTTTTAATTATACTCTTTTAATACTCCGTAATATTTATACTGATAAAATTGTTCACAATGCAAATTTTCAAATTTCTTAATGTACAGGGTGTTTCTAGATTGATGCGACAGATTTTATCAGTGGAAATTTCAATTGAGACGGACTTTCATATATTTTTGTCAAATCCCTTTCCCTCCAAAATACAACCCCCAATGTTGTGTTAAAAAATATTTTTTATTTATTTTCTCCACTAGAAGAAATTCGAAAAATTAAATTAGGCTTATAAAATGACAATTTCTAGAAGTTATTGTAACTCTGAGGCATTGTTACAAGGGGTTAGAAGAACAATCCTTATAATATTTTTCATCAACAAAACCTACTGTACTTTGCCTCGTTCTACGGAAAAAAAATAACGACACGATAGAGCCTGGAAATCTCAGTAAGTATATATTCGTGTAGGGGTGTGGTACCGGGTGGCCAAATAAGAATGGACGCCGGCTGTATCTCAGAATACTACTTATCTAAATATTACTTATATCTTAATTTATCTATCTCTATCTATCTAAATACTACTTATCTGAATATTACTTTGGAAAAAAATACTAATAAGTAGATCGGCCAAGAGAAATCGCTCGCAATTATTTTCAAATTTAAAAAATGGCCTATAGAGAACAAAAATGAAATAAATCTTATTTAAAATAATTTGTTTTCACTTTTTTTCATTCAAAAAATTTAAGACTACGAATATATGTCGTTAATTACGATTTCACATGCCCAGTGACATTCTTAACAAAACCTATCATGTTTTACTTGGTTCTACTCCAACAAAAATCACACGAGATGGTCTGGAAATCGCTGCTCTAAGCCTTCTGGTTTATTTCATTATATATGTCGTCTTAATATAGTATAGTAAAATATAATAGTAAATTAATAACAATAAAAAAATTGTGATATATGACGTGTATATTAAACACAGTGTAATGTATTGATGTAAATAATTATGAAGATTCTACATTAGCATACTTGTATTAAACCCCTAATTTTCACTATATAGGTCAGCTACGTATACATAATACGTGAAGCAACCAAAATGATTAAATATCGATCCAGTATATGACAGGTCACTTACATAATCGCAAATTCTGAACCAGCTGGGTATAAACGACTTCTAATAAGCCTTTACTGATATTGCTATATTCAGTGACCAGGTAATTTCATGGAACATTAAATTTTATAACTTTCCAGTTATCTATTCAAGTTATGTTAATGTATTTTACGTTAACGAGAACGGTGTCACCTAAGGTATCTTGAAAATGATACCAATTCTTCTGGTCTGAATGTGTTATTTTTCTGTGCCCTTGGTTTTTCCTTGTTTGGATTATAATCGATGAAAATACAAGTTTATAATAATAGCGGCTGCGGTAAATGGAACAATGTCACATTTCTGATACAAATCCTTCGTCCTTCGACACGATTGTTCCAGAAACAGAACTAAATGATTTGGCCTACAGGAGACTCGAAATTTTTTATTCGTTAAGCTTTTATGAGGCGTTTTCTCAAAACTACCCCAAAAGTTTTAAAAAATGTTTTTATTAAGAAAAATACTGATCTTGGGGTAGTGGCGGCTCGTGGAATTAATGATAGGTGAAGCATACGGATATTAATTCAAAATACAAAAGGTATATTCCAGGTCTATTATTGGTTTTTTCGTTCTACTATACTAAGCAATCATATATCCACCATTGTTTACTGCAGCTCAAACTTTATGGACTCTCCGTTTTTATCAACACCAGCCGCTTACACTCGATTAGCTTAAGCTAAGGCTTCTCCAATTTAATCCTACATTATGTAGGTACTTGTTAAATAAATATCTATTATAGTACAACTTATATGAAATAAAGTAAGTACTTATAAAATTAATATAAAAAAACTCAGTTAATATGTAAAACATATTCAACAACGAAATAAGTAGGGTACGAAATGCAGTTAATATAATAAAAGTAGAACAAAAAGCTCGAAATTTTTTATTCGTTAAGCTTTTATGAGGCGTTTTCTCAAAACTACCCCAAAAGTTTTAAAAAATGTTTTTATTAAGAAAAATACTGATCTTGGGGTAGTGGCGGCTCGTGGAATTAATGATAGGTGAAGCATACGGATATTAATTCAAAATACAAAAGGTATATTCCAGGTCTATTATTGGTTTTTTCGTTCTACTATACTAAGCAATCATATATCCACCATTGTTTACTGCAGCTCAAACTTTATGGACTCTCCGTTTTTATCAACACCAGCCGCTTACACTCGATTAGCTTAAGCTAAGGCTTCTCCAATTTAATCCTACATTATGTAGGTACTTGTTAAATAAATATCTATTATAGTACAACTTATATGAAATAAAGTAAGTACTTATAAAATTAATATAAAAAAACTCAGTTAATATGTAAAACATATTCAACAACGAAATAAGTAGGGTACGAAATGCAGTTAATATAATAAAAGTAGAACAAAAAGATAATAAATGTAAACAACTAATATATTCTGCATATACGCCGATAAAGCTAATATTAAACGCAGCATGACTCTTTAATTTCAGGATTATATTTTATTAAAATTCCATCTACCCAAGCGCTGTCATTTCTCATTTGCAAAAGTACCAGTCAGAAATGCTTTAAGCAAGTTTTTCTTCTACTCTACATTGTCTCCAACGTTACTTAATACCGCTCAAAGCAATACAATAAAATAATGGACAATATATATATATATATATATATATATATATATATATATATATATATATATATATATATATATATATATATATATATATATATATTATAACGAAATGTAGTATATATATATATATATATATATATATATATATATATATATATATATATATATATATTATAACGAAATGTAGTATATATATATATATATATATATATATATATATATATATATATATATATATATATATATATATATATATATATATATATATATATATATATATATATATATATATATATATATATATATATATATATTATAACGAAATGTAGTAGTGGTATTGTGGATTGATGGAGTGTGTAAGAGATTATGAGCTGGTTCCACACACATGCATACCAAAGATGTAATATAAATCTGAAATTATGGATAAATACATGTTTATATGGTTGTTTTGTTTAACTCTTATCTGGTGGAATGTGTGTATTTTATAAATATGGACGAAGAATGTATATTACACACAAGATGACAAAGTTTATAAGAGTTAATATAAAATGTAAATTGGTATTCATTCGATATAAAATTGTATAAAATATTAGAGAAAATTGTTGTAAAAAAATCGAGATAGTATGGTTGTTAGGGAAAAGATAATTTTGACGGACGGGAATAATAAATTAATTAGAAAGACAGAAGGAAAAATAATTAAGAAATTTGGGGAGAAACTGATAGATACAGAAAGAAGAGACTGAGAAATCGTGACAGCATTAGTAGGAGTGTGTTAGTTAAGCTGAGGAGTGAAGCCGAAAAGAAAAAGTATATTTTGATAGATGGTTAGAGACTGGAGGAGACAACATAGCAGTAGGTAGCAGTAAGTATCAGGGATTTGGAATTATTGTACACGAAGATAGAAGAAATTTTAAAGTGAAGCTGTAGTCCGAGATAAGACTGTCGAGACTTTGGTAGTTACTAAGTAAGTTTGGTTTTTGTTAATTACAATTTATATTGGGATCTTGTAAACAAGTAATCGCTATATAAAATTTATTTTTTTTATTGTGTGATATATATTTTTCTTTTATTATTTCGTGAATTTAAATATATTATTAAAATTAATTATATCATAACCGTGCAACTCTGAACCCACCTGAGATAAGAGTTGAAGTTCAAAATAATATAAAAAAAAATCGTCATAAATATTACAATATATATATATATATATATATATATATATATATATATATATATATATATATATATATATATATATATATATATATATATATATATATATATATACCTACATATTTTTTAGAGGAGATAAATTTAATTTAAACCGAAATGTGTGTGGTGAGAAGACCAGGACCATTGTATTTGATATGTATTCCTTTTCATAAGGGCTTGAAAGGTTTTTAGATTTGCGAGGGTAATTAATTAAATTTGAAATTGTGATATTTTCAGACAGTACTGATTATTAAATACATAATGAATAGGGAGAGTTGGTCAACGTGTAGAAACAAGCTAATAAAGTACCTCAGATAAGTGTGTGGTGATCTGCCTTCTGCATAACTGATGATGAACCTTATTTAAGCTATTAAATAAAACAATGAAACCTTCACGTTTATTAGTGTTAAACTGTTAAATATGTTTTTTCCATAAGCATATCAAAATATTGTCAGTGTGCATACTTGAATATGTTGAGTGTTAGCGTTAAAACGACGCCGAATTTAGGTCGTGTATTTGAAGTAAAACATCGCTTGCTACAAAGAATGTACCTATATTAGTGAAAAGAATAGGAACCGGAGGACGCTTTATGGCATGCCCTTCATATGTATGGCTCCTATTCCATGGTTCAAAAATATCTAAGTCTTGACCCATTTAATTATACATAACACTTTTAGCTGTTAGGTAAAATCAACAAACCTGAACGGAAATATTTCAGTAAAGTGAATTCAATTTTACATGGATTATTACCCTAGTAATATTATGAATACATTTGGAAGTAGTTTACTAGCCGGTTGACACACTTTTACCCCTTGCGATTAATTAATATTCATAAAGCTTGACGTAAATAACGTTTACAGTACAATATCATCCCCAATAAGGACCCTTTTCTAGTTTGGGATCCTGAAGGTTAGTGCCATACTAAATATTTAAAGTGTTATAGATACTCAATTATAAAACAGAATGATATTTAAAAATTATTTAATACTTAAATACAGCCAGTAACCATCGTAAGGGTATGTAAAATAATTATTTTATAATAATATAATTATGCGACATACAGCGAAGAATATCTTCTAGGGAGTACGAAAGAGAGAAAGAAGTTTATTTGACAACATTTGAGAAAAAGGAAAACCCGAAAAAAATTGCAACAAACTCGTTCGCCTGGCGACAAACGAGTGCTAAATAATCTATGCGAACAGCTTAAAATTGAAATTAAAGCCATCAGGAATAAAAATTTTGAAAAATTGAAGAAAAGAAAAGGCAGGAATATTTTCTGATCACTTGGCAAATACACTCCCCGGCACAAAATTCCGTCACCCTAAAATTTTGCCCAATTTTGATGTTTTATAACTTTTTTATTTTTCATCTGATTTTCATAAATTTTTTACCAGTCTGTAGATCAGTTCATTGTGTGTCTTTTTAATTATTGTAATAAGTCATATTTTTCGTCCAGGCAATATTATACAGGGGTAAATCAAAGTGTTGTTTTTTGTCGTAAACTCAAAACACCCTGTGGAAAAATTGAGGCGAATAATTTTGTTTACAAACTATTTGCTGCCATCTTAGACGTATTGTAAACATTTTGTTTTTTGATTCATCCCATTATCTCATTTCTTCTGCGAGCAGCAAAATTTTAAATGAAACGCTGTTAATTTTATCATTTTTAATTAAAAAACATCGACGTTGGCTAAATACGCGGTTATTGTGACAGAATATTTGACAGTACAGTTAATTTAGTGTGTTGTCATCATGGTAACTACAGCAGACGTAGGTAGAATTGTTGCCTTAATAGAGGATGGCCGCAATAAGAGTTATGTCTCCCGTACTCTGGGAATTGCGCGGTCTACAGTTTGTGATGTTTGGAATAGGTATCTACAGACGGGAAACTTTATTAGGCGGCAAGGCTCTGGCAGAAGAAGAATGACCACTCAAGCTGATGATCACTTTGTCATTATGAGTTCTTTAAGAGATCGAAGAGCTACTGCTGTGTATCTAAAAAATGACTTGCAAATGGTACGTCGAGTAAGTGTAAGTGAAAGAACGATACGTAGAAGATTGTTAGAAGCAGGATTGCATTCACGAAGGCCAGCAGTATGTCCAAAATTGCTTCCTCGGCATCGACAACACCGACTGAGACTTGCAAGAGCGCATGCTGGTTTGGGCGGGTATTTCTACCGATGCACGTACTGACCTTGAAAATGGAGCACTAACCGCCCACCGTTACATTGAGGAAATCCTCCAAGAAATTGTTGTTCCATTTGCTCCTTTCATTGGGAACCAATTTACATTAATGCATGATAATGCTAGACCTCACGTTGCACGGGTAGTGAGCGAATATCTGGATGAGGTTGGACTTCCAAGATTGAACTGGCCCGCATGTAGCCCGGATCTCAACCCAATCGAACATCTTTGGGATGTTCTTAAAAGAGCACTCCGTCGCCGTCCTGTGCAACCACTAACCTTGCAAGACTTACGGCTGGCGCTGACAGAAGAATATCAGGCTATTCCTCAAGACAGAATAAGTAATCTTATTAATTCGATGCCACGAAGAATGCAAGCTGTCATTGCTGCGAGAGGAGGACATACACGTTATAAAAATTTGTCTTTGTTAATTAATTTTGTGATATACCTAGTGGATGTTTTTGTTAATAAAAATAAGCTTGAAATCAGCGCTTCATTTAAAATTTTGCTGCTCGCAGAAGAAATGAGATAATGGGATGAATCAAAAAACAAAATGTTTACAATACGTCTAAGATGGCAGCAAACAGTTTGTAAACAAAATTATTCGCCTCAATTTTTCCACAGGGTGTTTTGAGTTTACGACAAAAAACAACACTTTGATTTACCCCTGTATAATATTGCCTGGACGAAAAATATGACTTATTACAATAATTAAAAAGACACACAATGAACTGATCTACAGACTGGTAAAATATTTATGAAAATCAGATGAAAAATAAAAAAGTTATAAAACATCAAAATTGGGCAAAATTTTAGGGTGACGGAATTTTGTGCCGGGGAGTGTATATTCCAGCCATATGAGCCCATTGGCATAGAAGAGATACCACAAACTACTAACAGACATGGCACGATAACCAATAACACCTGCTAAAATCAAGAAACAATATACTATCAGAAACAATATCAGTATAAAGAGAGATCCAGGTTATGATCTAATAACAGCACAAATACTTGGAGTTGCCCCGCAAAGGCATCATGAAACTGACGCATTTCATCAATGCAGCACTACGACTCCCATACGTGCCATTACAGTGGACGAAGATTTACAGAACAGATAGATACAGAAGATTTCTGAAGTAATAATGATTCTCAAACCTGGCCAACTTTCCGAAAATACAACATCATACCGACCAATTTCGTTCCTAGATGTATTCCTGGATGTGGTCCAAGCATTCGACCGAGTGTAGCATCTGAGCCCGGAATACAAACTGGAAAAATATTTGCCATGGCAAATGAGCCAAATTCTTCGTTCATACATCACTGATCGTCACTTCAGTTGAATATGAGGAGAAGAATATTCTGACCTCAAGAATATTTGTGCTGGAGTACCTCAGGGCAGTGTCCTTGGACCGGTTCTCTACCTGCTGTACACCAACGACATCTAACAAAGCGACGGAGTAGTTACGACAACACTCGTCACTGCTCTGTTCGCTACTGAACGAGACTTTCAGTCAGTCACAAACAAACTTCAAACAGCAGGCAACAATATCACCACTTGAAATGGCGCATCTAAATTAAATTGGGCGAAGTCAATTTCACCAACAATAAATATAGCTATACTACTAGTAATTGTCAACTAGTAAACAATTCCACATGCCAACGAAGCAAAGTATCTATGCATAATCATAGAGGCAAAATTTCGATGGAAAACAAAACAAACTGCTTATCTACAATCAAATTCTGAAGCCCACATAGGCTTATGACATCGAACTCTGGGGATGTAGGTACTAAGATATCCGATATTAAAACAGTTTAAATGTTTCAGAATAAAGTTCTTCGAAGCATCGTCAAGGCTCCATCGCGACCTACCTATATGCCTATGGTGTGGTTGAAGATGCTATCAGAAGGTTTGCAATAAAACCTTAGAAAAGGCTGGAAAAACACGAAAACGTCGAAGTGATATCACTACACGACAACAACAGACTTGCTCGACGACTAAAGAGACTAAAACCATTCGAATTGGTGACAATGAGAGTGTCTAGAATTCTAAGCGCAATATGTCTATCACACGAACCACGTGATTAGTGTAATGTGGAGTGTGTCACTGGATACTTATCAACTGAAAATGTCTATCATATTTTTGTTACATTTGAGGTACGTCAATAGTAAAAACTTTTTATTGTATGTAAAAAACACTCTTTCTTAGCGTACTGTATGCAATTGCTTGTAATAAAAGGACTGTCAATTTTAAAACGAGTT